>LMYD01000140.1:0-54464 GCA_001630595.1 Pseudogymnoascus sp. BL308 | reverse complement strand
GTCAGCGTTCAGTCTTCGTAATAGACAGGATCTACTGTAATCGCGGATCGTATTGCAGAAACCCGTGACTCGTACTGCCCTGTTCAATTGAAGGTCCTTTACAGGTTCATTGCCGTGCGGGGTTATATCATCTCTGTATTCTCCCGATTTCCCTTTCCAACCAGTGTCTTCAACTGAAACCGGGAGTTTCCTCCTCCCTCGCTTTACAAGCCTATTCTAAAGCATTATTCCCGGATGTAGGATTATTCCTAATATGTAACATCTGAATTTCGGATATTTAGCCATGTCTGCCCAAACGCCGAATGTCAAGCTTGGGCGCGCATGTTCTCATTGTAACCAGAAGAAGGCATGAGTTCGATTCCACTACTCCGAGGCTAATGTTTGTTAATGTTGACCATAGATCAAATGCAAATTCTCCAAAGCCCAACGATCCTGTGATTCGTGCTCTGAACTCTACATCGAGTGCATGTGAGCTTTTGGCCTTTCCGTTACAACTTGATTCTAACGCACGCAGACCTCGAACACGCAAGAAGCGGCGTCCAGTAATACCCCGATCTCCACACCCAAACCTAGGCTTGGATTCACAGTCTGTCGACAACCATACCCAACAGTACCAAAACTGGGACTCTGTGGAGAGTACCTGGGGATCAACAGAACCGCATGTCCCTACCCAGCTGCTTACACCCTCACGTGTGGCCCCTGGGACATCATGGCCAAGCGATGATGGAACATCAAGGATGGCAACTCACAATACTTCACACGATAACTCGTTGACCTCCAACTACATAGGTTCTACTACACACCGAAATCATCAGTCTATAAGCGACATATCTCCGACAGTCACACATCTCAACACAGCTACGTATGTTGGCAGGTCTAATTATATTGCACAAGATGCCCCCATCGACGAGACCTCAGCTCGAGCATATCAATCTTTTCAAAATGAGGAGCCATCAGAAATTGAATTGCAGACCTTGAATCTCTGGCACTCCCTTGATCTTCCACCAAGGGCAGCTCGACAAAGTTTACTCGACACCTATATGCAAAGGTGCTTTCCATGGACACCGATCCTTAATCCACTAGATCTAGAATCCAAAGACGGTAGGCCGGCGTCACTTCTCCTTACTCAGGCTGTGTATCTTGCCGCAAGCAGGGTCTCTTCTGCGCCTGGGGTTATAGCGTATGCATCTTCAGAGCAGTTTTATCAACGTGCCAAAACACTATTCTGGCTTGGTCATGAGAAAGACCCACTTATAGTAATCGCGGCAACTATAATGCTACACTGGTACAATCCCGACGGGCCGGAGCACGTCTCTTTTGATACAAGCAGATTCTGGATTCAGATTGGAGTAGGTCTTGCTTCCCAAGTTGGCCTACATAAAGAACCGTCTCCAGGTCCGGAAGGTATTGTTCGAAGGCGATTATGGTGGAGTTTAGTTGTCAGTACTCCTATGCTTTTATTCTAGCGCACTAAGTTGATATTTCTGGATTTAGGCAAGGGACTGTCTTATTTCTGCAGGCCAGGGGAGGCCTCGAACAATCAATTTAAAGGATTGTGACGTTAGGGCGCCTCGTTACGAGGACTTTCCAACTTCGAGGTCAGAGGCAGAGTTGTTTATCCCCTACGTAGAGATTTCTATCCTACTAGGAGAACTTACCGAATTCTGTTTACGAAAGCACATATCAAGCTCCAAGCAGAAGCATCTGAAAAGTTCATTATACCGATGGACGAGAGAACTCCCTAGGGACCTCAGGCTGTCTTACAAGACAAATGGCTCTGAAGTTTATGTTGTCTCTACATACAACCTAAATGGAAGGCAGTTACATATCCCATACTTCATTACACTGATGATACTTGGGCGCTCTATAGCATCTCATGGCCACGTGTCTTCCGTCGCCCTACTCGCCTCATCCTTCATTGCTAGTATCTTCGAAGATTTTCTAGCTAGGGATGAAATACAGTTCTTAGGACCAATCTTCACGTTTTATTTATTGGCTGCAGGGGTAGCCTTGTTATCTATTCGACGGTACTCAGAATTGTGGAAAGTGGCTCAGCAAGATCTCGCTGTTATTCAAAATTCGCTACAAGAACTTTCAAAACGATGGCCATCAGCGGTTGGAGCTATAAAGGCTCTACATAATTCCATGGAGGCTTCTATTATATCAGAGGACAAGGAAGTTGCCCTACCTGCCCTAGAATGGTTGGATTCGGAAGGGCAACTCCTGTTCGAAGGCTTCTCTACAGAAATGTGCAAGTTATGGATACCACTTGAACAACATGTCAATGGACAACACACCTCTGATGACCCTGTCACAGAGAATCCAAGTTCCGAATTAGTGACAGCGGAAATCCTTGGGAATCTACGATACCCTCTTCCCGCTCGAGACCTAGCACCGACGCCCATACCTCAATTCGGTGGATCAGGTGGCGATTTAGATAATGCATTAGGTAAATTCCAGTATTATGGGATTGGAAACTGGCTCTTGACAGATTGGGGCGCTGAGATACTACCATGGTGAGAAATCGTGTGTTCCTCCCCAAAGTACCGTTGTTGAGGTTTTTGGCCGGCGTTTCGGGAAAATCGACTCGGCAGTATGAGCTCGGGAGTATCAAATTCGGGAATATCTCCACTGGAAACAATCCCGCAAATACCCCGCATTAGTGAAAGAACCAGGAGAAGCCGAGTTTAGTTTTCTTTCGTGCATCATATAGAAATTATTTCAGTATCAATTAATCCTGATTTAATTACACACTTTCTACTTTTGTCCTCTTCCTAATCTTACCTCACAATCAACAACTAGCCATCAAAATGTCACAACCCATCTTTAAAAATCTTTCCCTCGAGCGCCATGGCGATGTATTCGTTCTCACTATGCAAAAGCCCCCCGAGAATCGCCTTAACTCTGCGTTTTGTCAAGAAATCATTCGGGCCTTCCACTACATCCACCGCACCCTTGGTCCCTCCTCCGCTGGCGCCGTCATCACGCGTGGTAACGATGATAAATTCTGGTGCACGGGTCTAGAGCTCGACGAGAGCGACGAAAATCCATATGCCAATTCTGAAGGCTTCTATCCCTTGTTGCACACAATCATGGATTTTCCTTATCCTACAATCGCTTTAATGACTGGCCACACTTTCGGCGGCGCATGCCCCTTCGCCCTATCCCATGATTACCGCGTCATGAACTCCAAACGCGGCTTCATTTCTATGCCGCCTGTAAATCTGGGCCTTCATTTTCCCGGTATTGGGACCCTGCCACGCCTCAAGCTGCGCCCGCAGATTGCGCGCAAGATGCTTCTGGAGGCGCATAGATGGACCGCGACCGAAGCTGTTGCTGACGGCATCGTAGACATCGCATCACCTCCGGACAAAATGTTCGACGTGGCGTTGAAGCTGGCACAGACATGGGCGCCGAAGGCGAAGGTGGGTGTTTATGGGCTATTGAGAAGTGAACTCTGGGGTGAGGCAGATGAGAAGTTTATGAGAATTAGTTGGGTGCATGGGAAGCAGACGAGTAGACCCGCTGCGGTTAAGCTATAGCTGTGGGATACATAAAACATTAAAACGAGACCAACTTAACCACTAGCCACTAGTGTTACTTTGTTATGTTTCAGTTACATAGGTAAGCTGTAATAAGATAGTCAGAGATGTAACAAATAGCCTAGGTTGAGTAGCTAATATTATATTAATTTACCTATTAAGGTGCTTTGGAAACATTAGCTGAAGCTATACCTCTTATATGCTAAACAGCTATATAAAGTTAGTTTTATTAGTATTATTATTAATCCTATTTAAAAGGAAATTAAGGTTAAATTAGTAAAAAAGGAATTAAGAGAGTAGTTAAGAGATTTTAAAGTTATAATTTTTTTGAAGTTTATAAGATAAAGCAGTAGGTATAAGAGTAGCGTAGGTATACGAGTAGAGTAGGGAGAGTAGGTATAAAGGAGAGTAGGTGTCAAAGGGGAGTAGGTGTAAGAGTAGAGCGGGCGCGAAAGGGGAGTAGGCGCAAAGGAGAGCGGGCGTAAAGGAGAGCGGGCGTAAAAGGGGAGTATACGTAAGACTAGAACGGACGCAAGAGGAGAGTAGGTGTAATAGAAATCGGATCAGATCACCACGATTCGCACGGGGATAATGCTGAGGGCGGGTAGACCTGGCTCCGTGTGGCGCTGTGGAGGAGTGAGCGCCGCCTGCATAGGCGCGCGCACAGTGTGGCTGGGGCAGCCGGTGTCAAGGGCATTATGCTATGCCCAGCCCTAGAGAGTGGTGCTTCGTCGACGACACTTCGCCACAACTCCAAAACAGCCCCCAATCCCCATTCTGATAACGAGACCGAGATCGCCCTTTTAACCCCCTAGATCAACACCTGATCGACGTAGCCGCCCTATTGTGTGTATGTCTCGGGCAAGTGAGCTTCCCCGCCCGCCTCACCCGGAATATCCAACATCAGTCATCTTGCCTAACTGTGAAGACCAACAGACCGTTCTTTCCAGAAGCGCTAGGTAGGATCGACGTACCCGCCACTCCACCAAGTTGTGCATCCCATTGTATGCACGTCGTCGCCCGTCTCGCTCCCTTTCTCCATAGGTGAATCCTTCACCGGTGTCTCTCCCCACCTCCCAATCCAAGGGTGACCTTCCGTTCCGTTCCAGAAGCCCCCGAAGCGGCACATGATCGACGCTCCCGCTTTGGCGCTCATGCACGCTTACCTGCACGCACACGTCGTCCGAGCGACGTCCGTCCATATCGCGACGGGTGCAGTAGAATATTCAGCAGCGTCGTTCGTTGCCCTGTTTTGGTAGGTGGTTGCGACTGCACTAGAGTACGGTGGCTGGTGGACCGGGCGCTCGGTCCCCGTGGGTTGTATCTCAGGTCGCTGTGCTCGTATCTGTCCGTCTGAGCGGAGCGGTGGTTGGAATAAAACGATGTGTGTGTGATTGTGGACGGTGGAAGTAGGGGGCGGGGAACGGGTGGGGTAGGTGCACGAGGGCGATCAACGTTACTTGGTATGTACAGACGTAGCGCGCTGCCGTGCGGACAAGAAGGCCATAGCCAAGCGGTACGCCATGCTTCACGACATATAGTAGCACGACACCGACACCGCCATACCATCTTGATGACATCTGAACAGCGCGACGGGATGGAGTCTCACCCGCCCACCACACCGCTGACAGCCACGCGGTCGCGCCCTCGGCACCCCGAGCCCAATACGGCGTTGAGGTATCATTCCCTCTTCTCGTACTGTCATCGCCGCCGCCACCCCCACCGCGACCGAGCGATGGGACCCCAGCGACCAAGCGACCGAACCCGCCTCACGCACGACGCAGAACAGCGGCGTGCTCCACCTCCGGACGCGCCGAAAGATGAAGCCCAGCGCCGTTCAGCTCGCTCCTCGCGAGCTGAGCGTGGGTCCCATCGCCATGGAACCAACTGTAGCGTCTGTACAGTGGCTGACACCAGCACGCAGCGCGCTCGATGCGGTGGGACGCCAGCGTCCTCGTAAGCGCAGCCCACGATTAGCTCAATCTCCCACCTCGTGTCAGGCTGGCAGGCTGGGCTGGTACAGTACGGCGCCATAAGTTTGCATACAGGTCTGTGCTCAAATTGCAGTAAACGAGTGCCTTTTTGTATGGGAAAAGGCACAGACCTGTATGCAAACTTATGGCGCCGTACTGTAGCCCGACAGAGCGACCAACTCACACGCCAGGCACGCGTGGCAGCGGGGATTCTAGAAGGAGATGAGGCCCGCCCGATCTGTCCGGCTGCGGGGCGGTGGACGCGCTATCGATCATAGCGCAACATAGTGTCGTACAGGGCGGCTGCGATTATCGTGTTGTTGTTATGCTGTCCTGTATGGGAAACAGCCGACGCGGTGCGATGTGATCCAAGGCGTGGTAATACTGCGGTGGAAGGATGAGTTTGTGTGAGTTTGTGCAAGGTGAAGTGCCACGTGAAGGATTCGCGCAGCCGTCCTGTTCCGTTGTGATGTGTTGTACGGAAGGAAGCGTGGTGTGTTGCTGTTGCTGTATGTGTATCCCTCCTCGTTTTTTCCTTCCTCTTCTTTCCGTATCAGCACCTTGATGTTGCACAATCACGTGTCGTCAATTCTTGTGTGCCCTGAGTCCTGATGAAGTGAGTCCCACCCGATCCTTCTTCTCATCCTCACATCCGTAAATTCTCGTCCTGCCTCGGTGTTCACTCTCACTTCGCTCAGGGTCCACCTTGGGTAGGGGCCACATCCCAACAGTGCCTTAGAGGGCCCGTGCACCTCTCCACCGACGATTCTTCCTATATGCTCTGTTTTTCGGTTTTTCGGTTTTTCTCTCCCTTCCTTTCCGTCACTTCCATCCATCCGCTCGGGGGAGTTGGCACCGTGAAATGTATTGTGGAATGCAGAGTTGCAGAGGCAGCGAGTACGAGGCGACAGAGCGAGTGCGAGGGCGGGAGTGGCTCTGCGGTTTTAGGTGATCAGTCATTTTTATCAGCTGTGCTCAACGCGCGCGTGGGGAGCGGGCTGCGATCCCGATGCGCGGTGATGTGATGTGATATCGAGTGTGCTGTGGGCGAGTGAGGGTGGAATGCGGCGAGTCGTCAGTTTTGTCAGGTGGTGGCGAGACATGAGTCGTGAGTTGTGGGTGGAGATGTTAGGAATGTGATATATCGGTACATGCTACAGATACTACAAACATACATACAATACAGGCTGTGGGTGGTTTCTGTGGCACGGCGGGAGGGAGGGAAGGGCCCGCGGACGGCAAAAGGAACCATGAGAACGAACCACGGCCATGACATGATGACGACGTTACAGTACTTGAGTGAAGAAGGTAATTCTCGCGACTGTTGCGCTGCAATGCACTGCGATGCACAGTGGAAGGGCCTCGCTGCGAGCATGGCGATGCATGGCCGTGCATGGCGGGTGTGTTCCTGTGCATGTCCGCTCTGTTCCTGTGCACGTTTCCGCGTGTGCATGCTGTGCGCATGCTGTGTACCGTCTGTGCATATCGGTGCACATATATGGAGGAGAACTGGCTGAGAGGTGCAGAGCGAGGGCACAGGGTGTACATACAGGGAATGTTGCGCCGTTCAGGGCTCTCAAACACTCAGCTCTCACATTTCTTACGTGCAGTATTATGCATTCCTCCGCGACGACCCAAGCCGCCACTCCCACCCCAGAATTCCCATGCCGGCATGTCGCCGCTGAGAGTACGTACAGCGCGTCAGCGGCCCAGGCCCGGAGACGCTGCAACGCCTCCACGCGACGAACCAAACGCCTCCACGCCCCGGGTCCAGCAACCAGAAACACGACCCGGTACACCTCCCTGGTTCTGCACTCTAAAGGGGTCCGGGAATGGCTGGCTCTCGTGCGCGGGGATGACAATCCCCCGACGCGGCTCAGCTCCGCGATCCCAGCCAGCGTGTTTCTTGCTACTGTACTTCAGTTTGGCCGCAGTAGCGAACGAGTCGAGGGATGAGGGTCATCCCAGCGAATGATGAATCAGGGTAATACGACGGCGGACGGAGGTGGTCGGACGCGGGGGGAGGGGGGGCGATGCATGTCATCTTTCCAAGGCAGGGAAGATGAAGGGAGGGGCGTGACTGGAGCTGGGTGCCGTGCGGTGCGCAAGAGCGACAGTGCGTGGTGATTTTGCGTGTTCGCCGGGTCGTCGTCGTCGTCGTCGTCGTCTTGCCACTATTTTTGCCACTATTTTTGCCACTACGCGAGTCCGCGTTGTCCGCCGCCAGCCAAGCTCACCGACCATGTGGCGCCGTTTATTCGGTGAGGTTCGATGGCGTCGATAGGGCACCGTCATAGGGTACCGTGGAAGGCCCCCTGGGCGTTGGCGTCGAAGCCGGGGCGAGGCTAGACATCGATAGCGCGTGTTGTTGGGATTTCTGCAGTGCGTTCGGACGGGATGGATGGATGCATGCTTACCCCAAGAATGGAATCCTGAATCCTGAATCCTGAATGCTGGGCTGGATTTGGTGGGCAGTTCTGTATCTGGTGTGGTGTTCATCTCTTCCAATTCCCCGTGCCTGGTGGGTGGATGTGTTTCGAGGAAGCATTGGCACGCCATTAGAGCCGTGTGTTTTGAGGTATGACTTGCTGTAATGACTTGGTGTAGTGTAAGTAGAGTCTGTAGAGTGTACTACTGTACAGTATTGTAGTGCTAAGTCGACCCACGGCGCTGGAGCGACGACGGGGACGAGAGACAAGATGGCGGACCACACTTAGGGAAACCCTAAGAGATGAGGACGTACAGTAAGTACTTGGGCGAGACAGCCATCATCCTGTCGCTTGGTCTCCACACTCAGTTCTCTGCACTAGTCGCACTCGCACTAGTTGCACCTGGCAGTACGAGGAACGTCGTACTGAGGGTGGGAAAGGTGGGAAAGGTGGGAAAGGTGGGAAAGGTGGGAAAGGTGGGAAAGGTGGGACCGTTCCTGGGACGCTAATCCGGCGCTGGCCCACAAACGGTCTAGCGCAGGGTTCAGGGAAGGGCGAAGCGAGGGCTCAAGGGAGGGGCATGCACTTACTATACAGTAGTACTGATAGTACTGTACTCAGGTGGAAGAGGCGGAAGGTGGAAAGGAAGGGATGACGACCCTCGGACCCTCCCTTGTAGTGTGACCCGGCCTTGCCCGCTTTGGCCTGGTGCCATCATAGCGTCTGAGTATAGCCAAGCTTGGCTTGGCTATACTGCTGCATAGGGACTAGCGTGGTAGACTATTAGTAGAGGCTTGCAGCAAGGCGATGCAGAGTGGAAGCATGGTGCTTCTAGCGCACGAGCAGAAAGTACAAAGAAAGGTACAAAGGTAGCAGTGGCAGTGGCAGTGGCAGTAATCAATAATCAGTAATCAATAATCAATAATCAATCAGGTGGGAGGGGGGAGGGAGTAGAGTGGTAGAGGAGAGGAATGATGGACGAGGTCAGTGGTGGGTGGTAAAAGTGGGAGGACTATCAGGAGGACTGTCATAGGACTGCGATGACTACTACCGCTCTATACTCCTCCGTACATGACTTTACTGCGACTATTTAACGCACAGAGCTCGTGCACGGACGTGTTATTGTTGTAGATGTGTACTGTCCAATGTGAACATTATAGGTGCTCTGTGCGTGCTAGGATGTATTACAGTATACTCTGAACGGTTTGTATGCTGTCCCCGCTGCTGCAGCTGGCCATCTGTCGGCAGTGCGCGGTCTCGGTACTACAGTTCTCCTCCCCTCCCTTGAGTTGTATACCCTCCACTGTTATGCACCCTGGTGTGTGTCTGCTACACCCCACCCCACCCCACCCCACCCACCGCCCTCTCCACTCGCCGTCTCCCCCGTAGCACTCTGCACTCTCTAGACTACACTGTGCAAACTTCAATCTGCAAAACTGCACATATACATATAGTATGCACATATAATACCACAAGCCAGGTATGTCTGGACCCAGGCATGTCTGGACCCAGGCAGGAAACGGTGCATAATACTCTGTATAGCACGTCGACGTTGAAACGGTCATGAAATGCCTCGTTTTGCCTTTTATCCTCTCCCCTAGTTTAGTTGACTCTTCTAGTTGACTCTTCTAGTTGACTCTTGCTATTCCTGTCGTCTCGTCGCTTGTCGCTTGTCTCGTCTTTCTTTCCGACGCCTACGCCTACGCCTACTCTCATTCAGGGTACAGTACACCTCGACTAGGTAATGTTTCTTGTTGGTTTCTTGTCTTGTCTTGTCTTGTCTTGTCTTGTCTTGCCAGACCTTGCCTGGCCGTGCCTCCTGGTAAATGTCACTTCTGCTGCACTGTCACTTCCAGCCTTCCTTCCCTCACACTTGGCATATGCAGTGAATGTACTGACCTGGGTGTACATGCCATGCCATACAGAGTACACACAAAACTCTGTGCCTGAACCTCTACCGAAGGTTTAGTTAGTGTCATCCCTCATCCCTCATCCCACATTCCCAGATATGTATGTCTTCACCAGGATCCTCCATCGTCGCGATCTCTATTGTCTCACTCGACCTTATCTCGTTCACCCATACATCACATCCACCCACCTTACTATTGTAATTGTATACTCCATCTTGTATACACTATACACACTATACCTCCCATCACACCCATTCACGACCGTTAACTAAGGTATATTAACTCTACTATATACACCCACTTATTATAGTAGCAAATGTCTTCGCCAATACATGCGATACAGNACCCCCCCCCCCCCCCCCCCTTCTGTCCCTGCCTTTCCCTTCCCTCCCCACCCCGAACCCATACAATCCCCTACGAACCCCTACGAACCCCTACGAACCCTTACGAGAACCCCCGACCTCCCCGAAACTCGCCAGAATCCCAAAAAGAAACATAAAACAGCTCCCTTACGCACACACAAATATGCACACAATGCACACCGTGTAATACTACAATCTCCCTCCACCCGCTATCTCCATTCCTCCATCGCTCCTTTCCGCCTCCCCATTCTACATTACACACTAAACTCCACTCTCCAAAAAAACGCGGCATCCACTTCCACACCTCACCTCAACTCCCCCCCCCACCTGTCCAATCAGCCGCCCATCCAACCACGACCGTCGCCGAATGCTCGGCCGCACCCCACCTGCGCCCATCCCTTCTCAATCCATCCCAACTCTCCGTTCAACCTTCGTCACTTTCCCCCCAATTCATCCCCGAGCACCACTATACTTTACCATAATACACCGAATCTCCATATTCATACCCTAACGTCCCCTCATTCCCATCCTCAAACCATCCGCCCTCCCCCTCCCCACCGCCAAACGCTCTCGGTCGCTCTGCTCAACACGGACCTGCACCCCGTCGCCGGCCTAGAGCCCTCTCCGCGCCCAGCAAGAGCCACAGCTAGGAAACAACTAAAAATCTCCCGCGGCAAGGGTTCCGCCAGACTGCGCCGCCGATCGCTGTCCCTCCTGAACCCCCTTCGCTCGTGTGTGGAACGCACCAAAAAAGCGCCGTGCAGAGCGCCGTGCGTTGGGTGCACATACCACGGCAGCACGCACTCACTCGCAACACACGTCCATGTCGAATCGTCCCACCATCTTGTCGCCGCTCGCCCTCGCTCGTCTTCCCAACTACCAGTCCGACGCTGTCGCCGCCACTTCCTCATCATCCTCCAAGGAGAAGAGGGACGATACCGATCACGTCTCCCGCCAATTGGTCCAGCTCGGTCTGCTCAGCCAAAAACACGTCGCCGCCAGAGACAGGATCATCCGGGGGCCTGGCGCCGCTGAGGCCTACCCAAAGAAGAGTTAGTACCCTTTTTTGAGTTTACCATCTTGGCTGCTCTCTAGCAGTCCCAACTCGTCACCCGCCCGACGAGCACACTGCTTTGCTACACTGCTATTTACCACCCTCTCAACCTGCAATTGAACCACCCCCCAACAGCGCGCGTGTGCCCAATTCATTTTGCGCTTTTTGCGGATTGCGAAGAAGACACGCTAAAAAACCTGCTCACCTCCAGATACCTCTGTCACGGCGAGGACAGCGCCCGCGCTGCGCCCCGGCAGGTCGGCGTCGCTCGATACGAGCCCACCGGAAAAGAGCAGCAGCAGCCGCGCGAGCAATTCGACAACCACCCTCTCCCGAGGCGCCATGACGGGCATGCTGGATACCGACCGGAGCCGCACGCGGCGGGAGCGGACGTTTGTGGGCAGCGAGTGCGCCGTTTGCGAGGAGCCGCTCGAACACACCCTGCGCGGTGAGCGCATCCTGCAGTTCTCCTGCGGCCACGTCTCCCACGGCGCCTGCTTCTACGAGTACATGAAGGAGTTCGACTCACGGTACTGCCCGACCTGCAATGCTCCCCTCGGCCTCGACACGAGCCGCGGTGGCAACGTCTTAGATATTGGTAAGGGTTTCGATCACGGTTTGTTAGCCTTACCACCTGCTGATATTGGTCCTTTGGATGCAGAAAAGCTAAGTAGTATGGTGCGCTCAGTCTCTGTCAGCGAACGCGGCTCCGCTACCCCGACCCCAACACCGTGGGACAGCCAGACGGTGCGTCCACCGAGCTACGAATCCGGCGCCCGACCGAACCACGAACGCGAACGCGACACCCAGTCTAGAAATGGCCGGGAGAGTGCCTCTGGACACCGAGACGGACGAGACCGGGATGGGCGTGACAGGGAACGCGATCGAGACGGGAGGGAACGAGAGCGGTACCCCTCGTCAAACGGCGGGGCCCACCACCGCTCAGACAGCGAGGCGACAGGGTCCAACGGATATCCCGAGACATCACAGAGCGTCGCGCCCTCGCGGCGCCACGACTACGACGTCCAGTCCATGGAGACCAACGTCGTCAGCCCACGCTCCAGCCGCAACCCCATCCCCCCGCCCCTCGTCTCCATCCGCTCCGAGTTTCCCACCCTCAACCGCTCGCGCGCCCAGCAGACCCTCGCCTGCCTCATCACCATCGAAGTTCCGGATAATAACTGGAGACCGGATCCGGAGGATGTGCGCATACCTCCAATGCCCAAGCTGCGCGAGGAGGAGCGCTATGCGCGGCCGCCATCGCCTGTGAAGACTGTGCCGCGCTTCTATCCTTACGAGTCGCCGGAGGTACTGGAGGAGATGACGGAGAGCCTGCGGAGTCGCGTGGAGAACTGGCACAGTCTGGACTTTTCAAGGTGAGCAGGCAGCACGGATTCTGATATGGGCAGTATGCTAATAATACAGGTTTGGCAAATTACGATTATACGGGACCATACGTGTAGGGAAGGATAAGGTGCAGTGGCAGGAGTTGGAGTGTTACCTCTTCTCAGAGATGCTCATCTGCGTAAAGGAGAAAAAGACCACGCCCCTGCAGCAGTGGAGCGATGAAGGGAACGGCAGGAAGACGAGCAGGTGCACGCTCAAGGGCTCTATCCTTATCCGGAAGCACCTCAACGGCGTCACGCAGACAACGGCGGGCGACACCCTGGGCATGACCCAGCGCATCACATCATCTAATCTCACCCCGGCGTCGAATCCCAGGCCGCTCGAGGAGAACACCCTCACCCTTAGCCTCTCAGTGGCCGAGCTCCCGCAATTCCATCTCCAGTATGACAACCTCACCCAGCTCCGCATGTGGCAGCAGGCGCTGCAGGACCTACACTCTCCGGAGGCAACCTCCAGCAATGGCGTAGATTATGACCAGGACGCATCTGAGGCGGAGGAGGAGGACTGGCGCAGGACACACCCAAGCTCAAAGCGCGACTCCTCCCTACACTCGTCTTCATATGCAGGTAGATCCGCGACAACCGCGCCCACAGAGTACACCAGTCACCGCTCTGTGCGCCTCCCCGACCCCGTCCACATTCCAGTTGATATTGTGGTCGTGGTTCCCGTCTCGTCCTCTATGCAGGGCGTCAAGATCTCTCTCGTGCGCGACGCACTCAACTACATGGTCCAGAACCTGGGCGAGCGCGACCGCATGGGTCTCGTGACCTTTGGCTCGGGCGGTGGCGGCGTTCCTTTGGTCGGTATGACAACCAAAACGTGGAGCGGATGGTCGAATGTCCTCTCCCAGATCAAGCCGGTGGGCCAGAAGCTGCACCGCGCGGATGTGGTGGAAGGCGCCAATGTCGCAATGGATCTGCTGATGCAGCGGAAGAACAATAACCCCATCGCCACGATCCTGCTCATCAGCGACGCGTCGACGTCGGATACGGATAGCGTGGATTTCGTGGCGTCCCGCGCTGAGGCAGCCAAGTAAGTGCCCAGTGAATCAAAAATGTGATCATCCATACTAATTTACCCCTTAGAATCGCAATCCACTCCTTTGGCCTCGGCATGACACACAAGCCAGACACCATGATCGAGCTGTCCACGCGCACCAAGGCTCAGTACACGTACGTGAAGGACTGGATGATGCTCCGCGAGTGCCTCGCGGGCTGCCTCGGCTCTCTCCAGACAACCTCTCACCAAAACGTCAAGCTACGCCTCCGCCTCCCTGAGGGCTCCCCTGCGAAATTCGTCAAGATTAGTGGCGCTCTCTCGGTGACCCGCCGCGCCTCGGGCCGTGATGCAGAGGCATGCCTCGGTGATCTCCGCTTCGGTGACAAGCGCGACGTCCTCGTCCAGCTCGTCATCACCCCTGACGCTGCGTCACCTGACCATCCCCCATCCGACCCGTGGGAGACCATCATGTCCAACCTCGAAGCGCTCTCCGGCCCGCTCGACGACGCGTCTCCTCGCGCCCTCTCTGTCGAGGAGGTGCCGCTCATCCAAGCTGACCTGGCGTGGGGTGATTTGTTACGTCCCAACACCACCACCCACCTCCCTCGCCCTTCATTGCTGGCAATAACCATGCTCCCTCCACCGAAGAAATCGGCATCACCACCAACACCCCCCATCCCGCCCCACCCCTCCGTCGTCCAGCGCCGCATGGAGCTCCTCACAGCAGACATGCTCACCCGCGCACTCTCCCTCGTCGCCCGCGCCCAACATGACCGCGCCGCCCACCTCCTCACCGAGACACGGTCTATTCTCAAGGGTCTCGCAAAGGGCGGCCTCCCACCCATCCCGCCACCACCTCCCACCGGTGCACTGCCCCTCCTCCCATTACCAGGACAGGGCAGGAGTAGCAGGATCCAGGAGGGCAAATCCTCTCCGCCTTCCCTCTCCCCAACCGCGTCCATCGCACACCCACCGCCGCAACCACCGCCCTCGGGCGCCCTCCCAACTCCTCGCGAGCCCAGCGTTGGCCCCGCGACAGCAGCGGGTATCGATCCAGCTGTCGTCGCGGCCCTCGATGCGGAACTCGAGGGTAGTCTGGAGTGGATTCACCACCCCGCAGTGTTTGGACGTGATAGCCGCAAGGCTGTTCTCCAGGCTGTGGGTGTTATTGGGAGTCAGCGCGCATGGACTACGAGGAGTGCTGTGGAGTCTATGTGGGCGAGGCGCGTGGGCGGCGTGAGGAGGGGGTTAGAAACGTGTAGGAACTGGGGAGATGGGGGAGGAGAGGGGTTGGAGGGAGTGAGGGAGGAAACCTAGGGTTTTTGGATGCGAGTTTGATTGAGGAGTAGGAGTAAAGGGATGAGGTGGAGCATGAGTATAATGTGGATGAGATGAATTTACCTGATACGGAGGGATGAACCCGGGATGCGATGAACGGAATTTTTAAAAAGCCCTGTACGAGACGCGACGCGAATGCATCTTTGGACGGAATGGAACGGATGGGAAAGGATGGTTTGGATTGAAGGGGAGCTATGGGAACTACGGCAAGAGGGAGAGAGGTTACGTTCTTACTACTCCCCACGCCAGTTGTTTGGTTTGTTGGCCAACGGGAGGCGTACGTGTCCCTTCTAGCGAGCGCTTTGTTCAGCCTTCGACTTTGAGAGATATTCTGCTATTTTACTTCTTATATTTTTCGATCTCTGCGATCTTGGCGATCTAATCTATATCTGAGCGAGCGAGCTAGGCGGCCAAGCAAGCAAAGCAGGCGGATGTATGGGATAGGATATTATAGGATATGATGAGATTGGTGGGGGTTTTTTGGTTGCCTTAGAAACACTTGCAGTAGTTTAGCTTATACTATACCCCCCTTTCGTTTCTTTTAACTGGGATTTTACCAAATTCTATCTTGTTCTTGTTCGTGGCTTTAGTGCTATTTTTGTGGTTATGGGAATTGTGTTATAATGTGATGTGGTCGGGTTTAGATTGAGGGTGCGACGCCAGTGGTTTTCGTACATTGTTGGGTTTGGGATGGAGATGGGATGGAGGGCGCGTGAGGGGTTTATATTTATATATCTATTAACTGATTTCTTGGGGTGAGCGAGAGAAGATGATACGAGAAATAATGAGTTGAGAGGCGCGAGGGTAAGAATTTGTCAACTTTATGCACCCTTGAGTTTGTCGAAGAGGCTTCTTTACTTGGCTCTTATGCCTTTCAGGTTTACAGTGCATGCTAAAATATAAATAAAAAATCTGATGGGTAACATCTCGCTCATCTCAAGGCATACGCACTTCTAGGCTGCATGAGTATATTCCCAGCCTAAAATCACAGCTTGGAAGCTGACGAGGCCAGCGAGTATACCTCCCTCTCGAAAAGCTGCTGCATCTTGTGCGACTTGAAGTCACCAAACGGGATCAAATTCCCAGCATAGAACAAGCTCAACCCGCTCCTTCTATCAATACTCCACAGCAGATTCGGCAACCCGCTCCATGTCATCGTTCCGCTCTTCAGCCCTGTCTCGTCGTCACTCAGTACGAGCAGACCCCCAAGACCATAGTTCAACTTTGTCCCGGCCTTGCGACTCGTGAACGTCTTTGTGTCGGCGAGAGCGTCGTTGTAAATGGTAAGTGCGCGCTGGGGCCCAGCCGGCAGCTGCGGAGTGAACATCTCATCAACCATCTTACCCGTCAACAGCTTTCCGTCCGAAGCGCATATCGACGTCAGGATCTTGAGATACTCCACCGCAGACCCAATCGCGCCGCCGCCACCGAACTCATCCGCGCAGGGGTCCTCGTACAGCGAATCGTCCGTCCATTCGAGCTTCTCCCCGCCTGTGGAGGGTAAGCTCCATACCCCGCGGCCCGACCCCCGTTTTGCCATCTTCACCAGCCTCCGCCGCACGTCGGGCTTCAGCTCCTGGTGGAACGTGATGTCCTTGATCCCCAGCGGGTCCCATATATTCTTCTGCATGTACGCCTCGAGGGACATGTTGGTTAGTCGCATTACGAGAACGCCAGCCCAGTCGAGCCCTAAGCCGTATTCCCAGCTCGTGCCGGGCTCGAATAGGAGGGGGACGGTGATGCGCTTTATAATCGGGTCGCCAGCTCCACCGGCGGCCTTTGCGCCGAGGGTTCTGTATAGGCGCGTTAAGAGGGGGTTCATGCCATAGTAACCGATTCCAGAGGTGTGAGTGAGGAGGTGACTGGACAAGTTAGAGTCGGTGGGGGTTGTTTCAAGTATGAGGATATACCGGAGAGTGATTTTATTCTTGGCCAGCTTGAAGGTAGGCTCCTTGGTCCCTTTTTTAAAGCCGGTGAGGATCTGGATATCCTTCAATTCAGTCAAGACTGTCGATACATCGTCGTCCAATTGGATCTGGCCTCGCTCAACACACTGCAGTGCCGCGATAGAGGTCATGAGTTTTGTACACGACGCCATGATAAAAGTATCATTAACATCGATCTTCTCCCCGGCAGACTTCAACCCAAATGCTCTTTCATATTTGAATTTCCCTGTTGATCGGTCAGTTTGGGTCATCCCGTTAACCAGGTTCTCATATCACCTGTTGCATCGCTAGCCAACAGAACAACCCCAGGGAGATCTCTCGCTTCACAAGCCTGTTGAAACTGCTCGTCAAGAGAGGCCATGATAAGTTATGAGTATGGATTACAACGCAAGGAGCTGCACTTGAAAAGTATCTCAGATTCGCGGTGGCAGTTGATTACCCCGCCATGCCAATCTGCACAGGCCGAGATCCCGCCTCGGTTAAGTCGATTTGCACGCTATACACTGAAGAGGCAGGCAGGTGGAAGGCAAAGCACAACCACCTGAAGCCATTGACCCTTCAACACTTTACCTGCAGTCGTCATCGCGATTGACTTTGATAAGGTAGAAATATATTTGCAGGTCTGTGGCGGGGCCTGTGGCCAACAATACGGGTAACGGGGATCAAAATCAGGGGGATAAGTATCGGGATGGGATTGATCATTTATGTGCACAGTACCATTACTTACCTCCCATATATTCAATGTATATTCACCATTGCGAGAGCGAGCGCTATCACTTAACTAGCTAATCTTACATTCATGTCTACGTGCCGTCCTACACTCCTATAATAAGTTATTAGCAAGCTCCACTACAATACTACAAAGCGATCCCTCTATAACACCGAGCGCCTGTAACCTCCCATTGCTGCCCATTTTTTAGGTTCCCACTTGTAATGCTGCTCTCCCCCTCCCCTCTAACCCAACACCATTAGCTCCCCAGCGACGTTGGCCTCCCTGGCATCGTCAGCATCCCCATCTATGTTCTCACCTGCGGCCGATTTCCGCTTGTCTCTGCTGCCAGCCTCTTCCCATCCATCGTATTCGTTCTACTTGCCAGCCCCTAATCCCGTCCATTCCCTTGCCGAATCCTTGCTGTATGTCCCCCCTTTGATCTTTTGTCTGTTTGCCATGCGAATTAATCGCACTGACTGCACAGACACGTCAAAACCGCCGCGGTGTTGTCTCGGAGCCGTGCCCTTCGCCTGCGAAGAACGAGGTGTCCATGGACTGCCTGTGAGGACATTGGGTGTGTTGGAGGCCGACCGGTCGCTGGCAGAGCTTCCGAAAGGGGTTTGATGCGGCCAATTGTCATGCCCTGATATAGTGTCGGGCTGCTCTCAGAGAAAGTCGGGTGCTCTTCTGCCGCGCTTGGTTCTTAGGGGTTTCTCTTTTGGCTGTGGCTGACGTCAGTCTGGATTCCATGTAAAGTAAATATGAGCCTGGGCTACATACCGTGGACGGTGGGCTAGGACTGCCATCCGAGTCTTCGACGTTTGTTGAGGTGCGCTTCGCGAGCTGTTCGAGGAGGAATGCACGCTCGAGGCGCATTTTCTCGATTCCACGGCGCATACGCAAGAGTCGAATCCTAGAGGCATCATTTGCAACCTCGACGCTCTTGATGCGGTGACGCAGCTGGATGCATTTCCGGCGATAGGCCTCTTCGACAGAGGGTGAGAGAATTGGAGGCGAAATGCCGTTCTCTGATCGAGAATTAGCCTGGCACATTGTCATCCCAGGGCTGCGCGGCGTCTGATCAAGTCATCGGGAAGATGACAATGAAGAGACAAACAGGTCGTGCTGACTTACCATGAGTAGACACCATCGCGGCAATGCAACGAAGGACTTGGATTTGGACAGTACATGCGATGAAATACAATTGAGGTAAGCCAGCTTTGTTGAGCGTCGACATATCAATTAACGTGTTGGCCTTGGAGATCAGGCCGAAATCGCGTTTAACGATTTTTGTTCGAAGCTCGAGACGCGATATCTCCAAAAAGAGCTTGAGACCATCTCGGACAACCTCCCTCTCCGACTCACCCCTCACCTCACAACCACCCATCATGTCGCTCAATATCCCCAATGCCCCGAACGCCAACTTGTTCAAGCAGGGATATAACTCGTACGTCTTTCCGCTCCAAGGCATTCCAGCACAGTCACCACCCACATAAATTATATTCTGCTAACTCCCTATCCAGCTACGACTCTGAAGATGGAGCCGTCCTTCGCAACATCGATGCCTGTCGCACAATCGCCTCCACCGTCCAGACATCCCTTGGTCCCTATGGCCGAAACAAGATCGTCATCAACCACCTCCAGAAGATGATCCTGACCTCCGACGCTGCCACCATCCTCCGTGAACTCGATGTTGTCCACCCGGCCGCAAAGCTTATTGTGATGGCCTCCCAGCAACAGGAGGCTGAGATGGGGGACGCCACGAACTTGGTTATTGTGCTCGCCGGAGAGCTGCTCAAAAAGGCGGAGGATCTGTTGAGGATGGGGTTGAAGACGTCGGACGTCGTCCAGGGCTACGAGAGAGCACAAAAATACGCACTGGAAGTGCTCGACGAGTTGGTAGTGGATAAGGTGGAGGATATGCGATCACAGAAGGAGCTCAGCAAGGCCATCAGGACGGTCGTTGCAAGCAAACAATGCGGCAGCGAGGACTTCTTGGCGGACCTTATCGCTGAAGCTGTGTTGGCTGTTCTACCAAAGAACCCAACGCAGTTCAACGTGGACACTGTCAGAGTTGTCAAGATTATGGGAGGAAGCATGGAACAGAGCAGAGTTGTCAAGGGAATGGTCTTTGGCAGGGAGCCCGATGGATCAGTCAAGAAGGCAGTCAGGGCCAAGGTCGGCGTCTTCTCTTGCCCGATCGATACCAGCCAGACTGAGACCAAGGGCACGGTCCTGCTACATAATGCAAAGGAGATGATGGACTTCACCACAGGCGAGGAGAGCCAGCTGGAGGTTGCCATCAAGGAACTGTACGATTCGGGCCTTCGTGTTGTCATTGCCGGTTCTACCGTTGGCGAGCTAGCCATGCACTACCTTAACCGCTTCGGAATCTTAGTCATCCGCATCCTCTCCAAGTTTGAGCTCAGGAGAGTATGCAGAGTCGTTGGCGCCACACCCTTGGCAAGACTCGGTGCCCCGATGCCAGACGAGATGGGAAGCATTGACGTTGTCGAGACCTTGGAGATTGGCGGCGACCGTGTGACCGTTTTCAGACAGGAGAACGACTCGACAAGGACAGCAACCATTGTTCTACGCGGCGCGACGATGAACCACCTCGATGATATCGAGCGTGCTGTCGATGACGGAGTCAATGTCGTTAAGGCCATCACCAAAGATCCGAGGTTAGTCCCAGGAGCTGGAGCTACAGAGACGGAACTGGTTGAGCGGATAATGGCACATGGCGAGACGACCCCCGGTCTGCCACAGTACGCCATCAAGAAGTATGCCGAGGCGTTCGAGGTCATCCCAAGGACACTGGCTGAGAGCGCTGGATTGGACGCCACCGAGGTGCTGAGCAGGTTATACACTGCCCACCACAAGAAGGAGGACTGGTCTACTGGTGTTGATATTGAGGTACGTTACTCCTGTCTCCACTTGGTGAAATATACTAATGACTCTTATAGAACGATGATGGAACTGGGGTACTTGATGCCAAAGACGCTAGCATCCTCGACCTGTTGGTCTCTAAGGCTTGGGCCATTAGACTTGCCACCGAATCGGCTCGCACCGTCCTCTCCGTCGACCAGATTATCGTCGCAAGACAGGCAGGTGGACCGAAGCCGCCAGCGCCAAACGCGAACTGGGACGAGGATTAGATTAGTGTGCATGGGATGGGCAAAACTTGGCGAGCTGGGGGCGCTTGGGCTAGATGTATAATACCTAGTTGTGAGGATACAGCTGAGAATAGAAAGCCTTTATGCCAATGTTACCTTTGCTTCTTCGTCGATGCTTGTATGTGCTAGTTCCCTGCTGATTTTTATATGTAATGGGCGCCATTACCCAAAAAAATTGGTGGGCGAACGGTGGAGATCTGCGAATAATCTTGCAACAGCAGTAGATGCTATTACTAAGATGTAAAACTTATATCCAAAAGAAGTCAATTCTGCTAAGTAATACTTCTTACTTCAATAACACCGCCACTGATCCCGCACCCTTTAAATCCCTACTGCTAAATCCTACACTCAACTTAATCTCGCCCTTGGGTATCCTCCACAGGTGTTTCCATATCCGGCTTCTAGAAAATAAGCCGCTCCTGATCAGAATTGCTTCTCTATCTGCTACATATGAAACCCCCTATATGTATAGCCCTAATAACTGTTCTATATCTGTGACTTGTCAGGCCTTTCCTGGCCCTCCTTTGCTTCTGTATACTGATATGCCCTCGTCTGCATTACAAATTGTGTACCATGAATGGGATTGTCTCTTATCTTAGCTCCTTGTAGGCTGCTGAACCTACTGTGTATGGGTATGCTACATTGAGTGCTGATGTGACCGTAAGTATGGGAGCAGAAATATCCGTGGCATGCTCGTTGATGTGTTCCGTGGCATTGTCTGCTTTGCGGCCACTCTATTATATCAAATTGACATGTCGAAAACGTGCCATTTGAAGCAATTGTTAGCTAAGGCACAAGCTGACTATATGATTCGCAAAATATGGCGTGTTCTCAAAGGTATGTTCTGAGCTGTTGGTGGTGTTATTGTTGTTGTCTTGACCGTAACCTTCCCTTCTATTCCGCCTCTCCAACTCGTCTTCTTCAATCTCCGATACCGTAAACTGTTGTCTAGCAAGAGAATGGAGTATCCACGTCCGTTCTCTATCGTGGGGCGTGCATGAGAGGGGCATCGCTCCCTTTCAAGTACTGTGGCTGTAATGTTTAGTGTTTCAAGAGGTTTGGAGCTTCATTTTCGACGCGTCGACGCGTTGTTAACAGAGGATAGTTGTGTTCCTGAAGATATGTTCTATGCTGTTGGCGGTAGTAGTGTTATTGTTGTCTTAACTAAATCCTTCCTATCTGTCCCGCTTCTCAATCGTGTACTTGTTAATCTCTAATGCCGTAAACTGTTGTTAGGCAAGAAAATAGAGCACCTAATTCTATTTTCTATCGTCGGCGTATATAAAAGGTGGCATCACTTCCTTTCGCATACTGTGGCTGTAATGTTGGTTGTTTCGTGAGGTTCGGAGATTGATTTTTGACGCGTCGACGCGTCGTTGACAGAGGATGATCGTGTTGCTGAGCTCTTCCTGGCACTCAGAGACAGCTGTACTGTTTCTCTGAGAGTTCCCAGCGGACACCACGTGGAGATGAGAGCTCGTCGTCCGCCGGTGCCTGCTATTTAGTCGGTACCTGCAATTCACGCGGTGCCTGCTACTGTCGGTACCCGCGTATTGCCCGTTGCCCTCCTACAACCCTCACTATTCTACTGCCCTTCCGCCGCATGTTATTTTACCATCTTACGATGTTCTGCGGCATATGGGGTACAGGTTTCAGCTGTAACATAAAGGTACTAACTAAAAGTTACCAAAGGTGTCTTAAAAGGCAGCTAAAAAAGGGTCGAAAAGGGTCGAAAATGCCCTGCATTAGCGACTGGTACAGCTGAACTAGAACTCCGGCTGAACTTACTGGCCCAAATCAATTGCCGCTAATCTAGCCACCACCTGCCCTCCTGCAACTTACCGCGCGACAGGCACCCTACCGGCGCCTAGCCGCCCATCTCCCCTAGACCACCACACCGGTCCCAACACACCTTATAAGCCCTTCTCCCCGGGCCCTACACCACTCTACTATACCTGCTGTGCAGTTACTGCTACACCACCACATCACGAAACACACATAAGAAACATTTGGCATGCTGGCGCGCACACGCTCCCGCCTCTGCCACGCTATGTATCGGGGGGTTGGGCAACGGCACGGCATCACCCTTGTCCTAAGCGCCTTCATCGCCCTCTTCTTCTGCGCCTCGTACTGGCAGTGGTCCGGCGGCGAGCACGTGCGGCTAATCCCGTCGTTCCATGATGCCGATGTGGCCGGTGCAGGGAAGGGTGGCGTGCTGACGAAGCCGGGGACTGCGCAGGAGCTGAGCCCGGATGAGATTGTGCTGGCCGAGTATGACGAGGCGCCTATACGGGAGATGTGCGCGAATTCGTCGTGGGCGGATAGTCGGAATGTGGTTGTTAACTGCGAGAGCCGCGTCGGCGGAGTCGGTAGGCCTCACCCTCAATCCATCCGTAGCTCCTAGCTAACCCTTCGCCCTTAGGCAACGTTCGCCAAGAATTCCTTGTCTGCGTGCGCCAGGCCATCGAAATCGGCGCCTCGCTGATCCGCCCCAACATCATGCTGCGATCTGAGGGGCTGATAGAATACCAGAACGGGCCCGTCCACAACATGTCGTACCTTTTCAACCTAGAGCTGTTTGACTCGCGCCTCCGCTCCGCGTGCCCACACATGCCCATATACAACGACCTCGCGGAGGTGGAGCACGTCGGCGAGATCGCGCGCGTGGACCGGCCATGGAACCTTCCGGAGGAGCAGGGCGTTCAGCTGTCATTTACAGAGTGGGCAAGGTTGAATCGCCAGCCAGAGGATAAGATTACCGTTATTACCATGCCACGGATCACGGGGCAGACGTACGTTTCGGACCCCCCCCCCCTTCCTAACCCTTACTAGCAAGCAAGCACAAACTAACCCCCCTCAGACCCGTATGCGACGACCCCCCCGCTTTCGTGGCCAACTTCGGCCGCCTCGTCGAGTTCCGTACTGACACGCAACACCTCGCCTCCACCATCCTCTCTGCGCTCGTCGCCCGCTCGTCGCCTGCTCCCCTCCCCCACTACGGCCTCGCGAACAACACCTTCATCGGACTACACTTCCGCACTGAGATCGACGCTGTCAACGTCGGCTATACTAGCTTCGAGGAGCAGACTGCTGCGTACCTGTCCTTCGTCTCCGCGTCGCCAATTCGCGCGGTCTTCGCTGCGTCAGGGAATACGACGAGTCTGTCCCTTTTTGCGGTTGAGGCAGCGAAACTCGACCCCCCCGCCACGGTAGTAGCGAAGGGTGATTTACTAGAGGGTAAAGACAAACAGGCGTTGGAGGCGCTGACCTGGGATCAGCAAGCTCTTGTCGATTACCTCGTCCTCACGAAAGCCGCGCGGTTCGCGGGCGTGAGCGATAGTTCGTTTTCCTGGGGCATTGCGTATGCGCGCCAAGTAGTGAGCGCGGAGGCGGGGACGTGTCGGAGTGTCAGCGGATTAGAGGAGGGGGTGCAGTTCCGGGATGAGCTATCGACGGTTTTTGGGCGGCCGAGGGATTGGCATATCAATAAGCTGTGGCCGTGAGGTGAGTAGGGGTAGGGGTGTATTTTTGTATGTCTTTGATGATTTTTTAAATATCTTAAGTATAACGTTATTAAATTTTCTTTTATAACTCATTAACTCTCCCTTATACCCGTCTCTGTTACTCTTCTTATTTAAGTCTTATTTTAATAAATAGACACATTATCTTAAATAGACATAGAATAGCATAGGATCATTGGATACTAGATAGTAACTAGTAGAGGGTATCTGAACATTTGCAAAAGATCTGCGAATAACCTGATTTAATATCAATGCTGCTATACCGAAGAAAAAACACTTTCCCACCTCGTCGTTTACCTAAGCCCGATCTGTACTACATGGATGACGACCTCAGCCGGACCGTCCTTTGATTCTTTCCGGCTGCTCCTCCCTGCGGTCAAGCCGCCTCATAAATCCCATTAGGACCCTGAGGACGCGACACGGGGTGTCCGGGAGCCTCGTAGGTCTCGTAGGGACCCCTAGGACCCTGAGAACGCGACAGGGGGTGTCTAGGAACCTCGTAGAGACCTCCAGGACCCTGTGCAAGAGTCTGGGGAGGTGGTGAGAACTGATTCCATTCTCTACCCGCTACTGGAGGCTTATAGTATTCATAGACTGGCGGAGGAGCTTGGTGGCCTGACGTGTATTGCCCGGTAGATTTCTTTTTGGAAAAATGTCTCCAGGCAAGGAATCCCAGTCCACCGAGTACCAAAAGACCAGCAAGTGTCGCGCCGACTGCAATACCTGCAACTGCTCCAGTGGACGGTCCTGGGTGAGGGTTTGGTTCCGGCTCTAAAGTTGCTGCTGTCGCTGCTGCTGCTGATGATGATGATGATGATGATGATGATGATGATGATGATGATGATGATGATGATGATGATGATGATGATGATGATGATGATGGTGATGATGGTGATGATGATGATGTTGAAGTAGGGTCGACTGTAGGCGCACTCGTTGTCGACGCCACCTCAGGGACAGTGATATTGAAATAGTGGCAAGTTGTAAGGATCTTATCGCCATGTCCGGCATTGAACAGTGCCAGATAGAATACAGCGTCATTGCCATTGCTATCGCCGGTCGCGAAATTGTAGAAGTTCACTTCCCAGTTGAGACTTGTGGACTTCGTGCCAGCTGTGTCTCAGTCAGTTCACATACGACAAATGACCCAAAGGTCTTGGTTTCGTTTACATATAAGCACGTAGGCCTTCCCCGTCGCAGGATAGTCCTGCTGCAATATGAGGTCCGTTGTCTCAAGGTCTGACTGCCATTCAATGTTAAGGTTCATTCCGACCTCATATTTTGAATTGGCATCATAATTCCCAAGGGGTCCCCCACCTGGAGGTACTAGGAAATAGCTGTTGTTAAGGGCATCGACACTCGCAGTGAATGCGGCGAGGAAGGTGAGCGGCCACAAGGAATACATGGCAAGTAATGAGGGATGAGGCAAAGTGTTTTCCTTGAAAATGAACATTTTCGAGTCAGACAAAAGGGAAAACTTCAGACGAGGAGCGGTAGGATACACATCCCCCGCTCCAGCCTTAGTTATTAGAATGAATGGTAAAGTCAGGCTGTTTCAGCAGGCGCTATGGATCAGTTGGAAATTGGCCCACTCATTGTTAACTTGCCAGTTAAGAGCGGCAAGGGCTTGGCGTTGGTCTGCAAATAGATGGGCGCTTATCAAGTCTTGCATGAAGATAGGCGGTCAGATCACTGGTTTAAAGTCGGAAGGCTTCGGATTCCACTCATCCGCCAGAGCCTTGTACCACCCTGCAGGCCTCGAACTCCCAACTTTGTTTAGCCTCTGCCTTTTCCTTTTGTTTAATGGTTCCACAAGGGTTTCAACGACCTCGGCTAACTTCCTCGGGCTCATTCTTTGGTCCCGCTCGGCCTGTTCCTCGTACGCACTTCCTGACACCGTGAAGTAGCCAACTAGTCGGCGCTCTCATCGGCAAGACATCGCTTGTAGCGCTAGTTAAATGCTTCATCTGCCATAGCAAGTGTCGAAGGTCGTGCGAACGACAGCTAAGAGCCATTAAGGTGGGGAGGACGAGGGTTGCCCTTCCTAGTAATAACAGAAGCGCTCCACTTTTCATGGCACAGGGACTACCTAGAGGAATGGTCCATTAGCTAGTCCCGATTATCTCTCACAGAGGTCCACTAGATGGTTACCCCTTACTAGGTGTCCACTGAATCTACTCCTGGACTTATCCTTGAAATCTAAGAACGTTTTAGCGAGAAATGAGTGAGTTAAAGTAGAGACAGTTAGGAAATGGAGAAGGGAGGAAGTAGTAATAACTAAAGAAGGGAGGGGTGGGGAGGCAGGCGAGGGCAGCAAGGTAAAAGGCTCTTGTGGGCGGAAAATGAGATGGAGATAGACTAGAAGGTAATGGAACAATGGTGACTCATGCAACATAACCTAAGTTTGCGTTTTAGGGTACCGTAGCGTCTTTAAAGGTGCAAAGGCCTTGCGCCCGTCTGTTAACTTAAAAGGTAAGGGGTCGTAGTATTCTAAGCTTCTAAATGATTAGCATAGTACGTACTCTATAGTGTGCCATTAAAACCACCTGTAATGAACGGAGGATAAGTGAATTTGCTGCCCTATAACGACAATGAATCACGTTGAAAACATTCACCTTAAAGGATGATATCTAAAGGCTAAGATAGAGTGTTTTCACCTAACGTGTAAGTCCTAAAGGCTTGTTCTCAAAACCTTATTTAATGAGCAAGGCAGTTAATGTTAATGTGAAGTTAATGTAAGGATGCCTCCTTACATGAAGTAGACCTAGACCCCTAAGGTAATGCGTTAGCCGCGACATAGTGTGGGTGTAGGTAAGAGATGAGAGTTAGAGTGGTTCCGTGTAATAGGTAGAAGTGGTTTAGAGGACACGCTAAGGCTTAGCTAAGTCGTAGCTAAGTTAGACCTCATTTAGGTACATAAGGGGTTAGAAGCCATAAGCTCCCCCTTCATCTTTTTTATATCCTTCGTAGTAGACCTATAGGATTGCACCGACTCATATCTAACTTACACTCCTATATGTTACTTCTTGTAATACAGTGCCCTATGTCCTTACATTATATAAAAAAGATCACGCCTACTAGAGACGGCCGTTCTTAAATAATATCTTACAACTAGAACGACTTAGGAGAACTACTGTTACACTACTAACTACAACTTGGTGCTAATTTAGAGTAGAGACCTAACGAATTCAAATAGCTATGATTCCTAAGATCTCACGGACAGCTAGTGGATTAGGGTTTAATCCTATAGAGTAAGCTAGTAAAGTTACTAACGCGTTAGCGCTAATTAGGATACAAGATCCTTAAGAACTCCCTTAGCGTAGAGGCAATTGTAAACAAGAGTGCTAATAGCCACGAGCTACTAGAAAGTTAGACTCTTTAGTATTAACTACAACTTAATACGCCCCTAACTTATAGATGTCACGTAAGGTAACATAGAACTCACTACCTAACAACGACAGTCTAACTAATCGGATGAACACTAGGTAATAGACCTCCTAAGGCACTACTATAGACACAACTACAAGTCCCTCTAATAAGGCCCTAGATTACATGGCTAACCTTAAGAGAGAGATGTAAGAACTTAAGGCATTAATTAACACCCTTGTGACTAGCTAGACTAGAACACCGTCTATACTACTACTAGTAGCAGACACTCCTATAAGCACCGTTAAAGCTAACGACTATAGTAAGAAAGACGAACAGCTAGTGCTACTACTACGAAGTACGCCTAGTATCGTTTAACTTCCTTAAGCCATAGCAACACGCTTACCATTAATCCTAATTCTACCCTAATAAGACACTAAGATACCCTAATCTTGCCACAAGAAATTAACTATGTTAGAAAGAATTACTCCATTAAGTGATAGCGTCAAACACACCTTCCTATAATAGAGCGCTTTAATACGGGACTAACTTGTAGTTAACGAGGATCACTACTCTACTAACGTGTTACGCTAAGCGCTAATATAAAGCACTACAACTAGCACTACAAAAAAATACCTAGAACCCTAATACCTATCTAAGGTACATGCGTTTAGAGATGCGCACGAGATGATGGACCTATTAGGATCATATTACCTTACAGGTAACGAGACTAAGTAGGCCTAGAACGAGTTCGACAACATGTAAATGAAAGATAAGGGCTACTCTAACGAGTCCTTCTCTAAGTTTAAAGCTTGCTTCTAAAGCGTAGCCATTACTAGACAAGTAATCTAGTTAGAATGGTTCTAATATATGTAGAACAAGCTCACGTTACAATTCCATAGCCATGTGGCCGTTATTAAGAATTAATAGAACGGTGACTACCACCTTATAGTACGAGAGCTTACTGCATTTAATTAGGAACGCTACTAGAACAACGAGTTAAGCTACTAGTCTATGGTACTAGGAAAGCCTATGGTAACGGTAGCGGCTAAGCCTAGCTCGTCTAGGTTTACACTAGTGACGACGACGTTAAGACTAGCCTAACTAACTACTACCCCCATCCTTCCTCTAGTCTAAAGAACCTAGTTCTTTAGCGCTCCTAAGCTAGACATTATAGGGAGACCCTAGGTAGCTGCCCTAGCTATTACTAGGAACTGCTTTAAATGTAGTAAGGCGGGCTACTTCTAAGATAAGTGCTCCCTTAACGCCTTAGTAAAAGAAATCGACTAGGAAGACCCTAAGACTAAGGAATCCTAGGAAGAAGCCATAGAACTTTAATTAGACGCCTCCCTAGAGGAAAACGACGAGGTCTAGGGAAAGGCTCCTTCCTAGGCCTACGCAAATGTAATCTATGAGATCTCGACCTACAAGAACTTCTAGGCGGAACCTAGTTCTTAGTTGACATGACACTAAGTCTTAACGGACTTAGTGTGCAAACGAAAGCTCTTGCTAACATAAGAGTAAACGGTTACCTCATCATTAATAAGCCCTTTGCGTTATGACTATTAAAGGCGCTTTAGAGCCTAATACGGAAACTACTCTACTCTATACTAATACGTAGCTTCTACTAGAAGATCTAAAGCCACGTATCTAAGTATATTTAGTTGCACTTAATAGTTAATGGGCGCTAAATATATAACTGCCCTTTTGTGCTCCTAGACCTTAGAGCGTAAGATGTAATAATTAGGAAGAAGCTTTTTAGCTGCTTCTAAATACTACTTAACTTTACAAAGAGCCGTCTAGTATAGACAAAGGAGTATCTGCTAACTCCTAGCTAGGCGAGGGAATTAACCCTTCCCTATAACTCACGCGAAACGTCCATTTGACATCTAGCACACTAGTCTAATGCAAATCGTAGGGATGCTATAATCTACCACGAAGATAGACGCCACGTAAGTAGACGCTTAACGGAAATGGAAGTGATAACTTTAGACTACAAAGAGATTACTAACTCTACCTTAAGTACACCTTAGGTCATAGAGGTGCCCTAGCAACTACTAGTAGAGCTAGCACCTAGCTTCACGCTAGTATAGATATGTGAGATTAGTGCTAATGCGTTTCACTACAAGATGATGTAGAGTGACGCTAAGTTCTTCTAGACTAGTATATATGAGATTAATTAGATCATATAAGAGAAAGAATTAGTAGAGGATGACGAAACGATATCACTCATCTAGGAGAAGCTCCTAGGTATACACTAACTATACACTAATGTATTCTCTAAGTTAGAATCTAATAAGATCCTACTCTACTAAATATATGATCATAAGATCTAGCTTAAAGTGCCGTTACCTAATGCATTCTCACCCCTCTACTTGTCACGAGCATGCACTTGATGTCACGTGATTATAGTCCTCACGGACCCTTACGGGTCCTCTAGACTACCCGTAAAGGGGTAACAGCCTCAAACCTCACCCGTTTTAGGGCTGTAGTCATAAGCTAGACATCTAGGCTTCGCCCACCTCTCTTCTTCTTTCTTCCGTAGCTTTAGATCTTCAATTGAACCACCTCTTAATTCCTAGTCCACCGCTACACCTATGCATTACTATAGGTAAGGTTGACTGTTATGGAGTAAGTAAACGGGGTTTATCACACTACTAGTAAGGCACTAAAGAGCTTAAGGCTACGAAGCAATACTTATTAGAGAACCTTAAGAAGGGCTTCATCGTTAATAGCAATAGCCCCTTTGCGTCTCCTATACTCTTCGTTAAGAAAGTAGACGACAAATTAAGGTTCTACATTAACTACTATAAGCTAAACGGCCTTACTCGTAACAATCTGTACCTAATACCCTACATTAACAAACTACTTAGCTAGGTGTTAAAAGCAAAGATCTTCATAAAACTTAATATTCGACAAGCCTTTTACTACATACGAATGCACTCTAACTCTAAAGAGTACACTACCTTTAGGACTCGTTATGGGTCATATAAGTGCAAAGTGCTACTGTTTGAACTAACTAACGGCCCTATAACGTACTAGCGTTACATGAACGACGTTCTTATGTAATACCTAGATGATTTCTGTACTACCTACCTAGACGACATATTAATATATTCTAAAGAACCTACGGAACACATTAGGCATGTACACAAAGTCCTCTAACGACTACGTGAAGCTAGCCTCTAAGCTAACATTAAGAAATGCAAGTTTAATGTTACTTATACGAAGTACTTAGGCTACATACTAACTACTTCTAGAGTCGAAGCAGACCTAGAGAAGATCGAACTACTTCGAAACTAGATTAGACCAACTACCGTTACTAGTGTAAAGTTCTATCTAGGTTTCTATAGTTTCTACTACTAGTTCATACGTAATTTTAGGAAAATAGCGAAGCCCCTAACGACTATCACTAGCCCCTTAGAGCCGTTCCTATGAACTAATGAATGTAAGAACGCCTCTAAAGAATTATAGCAGTAGCTATTAGCTATGTAAGCACTACACCACTTTAACCCTAGATTGCCTACAAAGCTTAAAACCAACTCTTCTAATAGAGTAGTCGCTAGCGTGCTTTCGCAAGAGCATCTAGATAAGCTCTAGTACCTAGTAAGCTTCTATAGCCACGTCCTAACGGGCCATGAGATTAACTAGGAGATTCACGATAAGGAGCTGTTTGTAATTATGAAGGCCTTTGTGAAATGAAGACCTAAATTAGCCTTAGTAACCTAGTAGGTAGACGTTTATACGAACTACTACTCGCTTAAATACTTTATGTTAACGAAGGTTCTTACTATGAAACAGGTATAGTAGATGGAACTCTTATCTAACTTTAATTTCCACATTACGTATACTATAAGGAAGAATAACTAGAAGGTGGATATCCTAAGCTAGAGAGACTAGGACCTCGTACTACAACAGAAAATCAAGTTAGATAGTTGTGCAAGGGTGCTACTTAGCCTAGCCTACCTACACCCCCGTATTAGTGCTAAGTTAGCTAATAACTATGTAGCGTCCATTAATGCTATAGACACACTAACGGTAGCAATGCCCTTTAACCTAATTAAAGCGCTATGCGCTAATCTAAGGAGTTCGTTTACTAATACTCGTAATAGGCAACCCTTACCTAACGGTTACGCCTTAACTAATTAACTTCTCCTATACTAGGATTAATTATGTGTGAACTACTACATGAAGTTATGCACGAAACTCATCTAGGAGGTGCACGACTAAGTGTTAACTACGCATCTAAGTAGTAGGAAGACCTATTAATTACTCACCCTAAAGTATCATTAGACTAGCATGAAAGTAGACTACTTATGGTATGTGCATAACTACATGACATGCTACCTTACGCACACTAATGTCATAAAGTAGCAAGGCTTCCTACACCCCCTACTAGTACCTAATTACCCTATGTAACACCTTACGATGGACTTTAAGGAGTTTCTAGTTAATAAGCATGGGTATGACAGCATCTTAGTGTTCATAGACTACCTTAGTAAGACCTCTATGATCATACCATGTCATAAGACTATAGACGCACGGCAAATGGCGTAACTGTTCATTAAATGAATCTACTGATTTAAGCACACCCTAGTGTTAATTATTAGTGACTATAGACCTTAATTCGTGTCATCCTTCTAGCATGAGTTCTGCTAGATCATTAGCGTTAAGATTAAGCTATCTATGGCTTACCATAAGTAGACTAATGGCTAGACGGAGATCATAAACCGTTATATTAATTAGAGACTACGTCCGTTTATATCCTACTACTAGGACAATTAGAGCGAGCTAATCCTTATTATGGACTAGGTCTAGATGACACTCCCTCACGCCTTAATTAGTATGACACCCTACTAACTTAAGTACAGAACGGATCCCCGTACGAGTTGGGATTAGAATGCCCTAAAGGGAAATACTCCCTAGGAAACCCTTAACTAGGGAGAAGCTAGGGTGGTAGTGAACTAAATGCACACTACCTAGACCTTAGCTAAGGGTAATATGACGAAAACCTAAGAAGATATGTCTAAGTACGCTAACTAGTGCTAACGAGCTGTTAATTAGAGCGTAAGGAACAAGGTTTACCTCTTAGCAAAGAACCTTAAGAACACTTGCCTAAGCTATAAGTTAGGACGGTAGTAGTCTAGACCATATATGGTGTTAGAATAAGTTAGTTATGCATTTTAATTACAACTACCTACGGGTTCTTACATATATGATGTGTTCTTACTAGACGTACTCATTAAGGTACTAACTAACCCCTTACCTAGTTAGGCACTACTAAAGCCTAGTAGCAAAGTCATTAATAGCATAAAGGAATAGCAAGTTAATAAGATCCTTGTCATAAGACTTTGCTACTATTAACTATAGTACTAGGTAAGCTAGGTAGAATTTGACCTAGACCTAGAGTAGTATCCTATAGCAAATTTTAAGAACTCTCCTCTTAAGCTCTAAGAGTTTCACGTGAAATATCTAAACCTACTAGGGCTACTAAAGGACTTACCTAGATGAATTATAGCATAAGAGATGAGTAAGCTAAGCTACAATTACAAGAGGAACAAGGAAGTAGGAAAAATAACGTCGTTGCTACCTATAACACTAAACTAAGCACCCTCTAAGCTAGGGTACACTTAGAGCTATAGTCCTTATAGAGGCTACTCTTCCTAAACGTCTCACTAGCGTTATAATAAGCAGCTACTACCATAAGAGACGAAGGGTTAAAGTAACCTTACGCGAAAGACTACCCTTAAGTTCCCTCTAGCATAAGGCCTAATTACCCTAAGGGCATGGCGAAACTACCTACTATCTCTTCCTCATCCTTCCCCTCATCCTCCCCCACTCTCTTCCTCTTTACCTCACGGGGCCTAGTAACTATAGCCACTACTAATTCTACTCCCTCCTTCATGGCCTTCTTTACACCCTCTAGTAAGGAGGACGTAGAGGAGTCCTACCCCTTATAAAGTAGCGCCATATCCTTCTTTATAGCTAGAACGGCCTAGTAAATGCACTACACCACGTTAGCTTTAAACTAGGAGAAGAACGTAATAGAAATACTTACATGAAGACTATCCTTAATAGAGAGGTAGAGGGCAACGCCCTCTAAGTAGGCTAAAGCCTTAGCTAGAGTCTAAAACTTTAGCATAGTAACGCTAGTAATGTTAGTGACGTAAGCTGCCTCTTTAGTAGTAGAGATAACGTTAGTAGGGACAAGGGGGGACGTGAACTTAGCGTTAACAATGGCCTAGTATTCTAGGCTTAGGAACTAAGCTAGCTATCCCTAGAAGTTAGCTATAGAAACTAAAACAGCTAGGACGTAAGCCGTCTAGAAACTCACTAGAACACACTAGCCCTTCTACGACATATAGTAGCTACACTTTAAGCTCTTAGAGCTTTACACGTAGTTATAAGCAGGTTTCCTCACCTCTAGAGACGCCTTATGGCATAAGTAGCACATGCATAAGGCATAGTATGCCTTAGGAAGGGTAGTAGAAGGAATAGGAATTAGCATTGTTACGGAATTGTACTATAAAACCGTTAGCTAAGCCTAAAAAGTATCACTTACGTAATAGTGTGCCGTTATTACCTACTCGTTCGTTTAGTTTAATTGTTTCTATTAATTAGTTAGTAAACATATAATACATAAACGGGAGGGAGCACTTACTAGTCTTAGGAGAGGGGGTTCTTAGTTGTTATTATAAAGAAAATATCATTAGAACCTAGGACGAAATATTAGCTTGTTATAGCAACTACTTATAACAATGAATCTTTAAGATAGATTAACGCATGCATAGTAACTAAGAAATCTATAACGCCTAACTACACGCTTACATACCTTCTAGCATAGATTTAGACCCCTTAAATATTCTTTGTTGTTCATAAAGAATCATTTCCTAACTACCTTATAGACGCATTTAGTAGTATCACTTAACGACAAAAAGAAGTACGCGTGAACGTGAACTATATACTTTCTAGTAACGATACGAGAGTCTTATGCTTTAAGGACAAAGTACATTCTTAAGGAGGGGGGTAATGTAAGGATGCCTCCTTACATGAAGTAGACCTAGACCCCTAAGGTAATGCGTTGTCTATAACATAGTCTAGGTGTAGGTAAGAGATGAGAGTTAGAGTAGTTTCATGTAATAAGTAGGAGTAGTTTAGAGGACACACTAAGGCTTAGCTAAGTCGTAGCTAAGTTAGACCTCATTTAGGCACATAAGGGGTTAGAAGCCATAAGCTCTCCCTTCATCTTTTTTGTATCCTTCGTAGTAGACCTATAGGATTACACTAACTCATATCTAACTCACACTCTTATATGTTACTTCTTGTAATATAGTGCCCTATGTCCTTACAATTCTCTTTTAATTCTTTCTCTTATATAATCTAATTAATCTCATATATACTAGTCTAAAAGAACTTAGCGTCACTTTACATCATCTTATAGTAGAAAGCATTAGTACTAATCTTACATATTTATACTAGCATAAAGCTAGGTGCTAGCTTTACTAGTAGTTACTAGGGCACCTCTATGACCTAAGGTGTACTTAGCATAGAGTTAGTAATCTCTTTATAGTTTAAAGTTATTACTTTCATTTCTATTAAGCGTTCTCTTATGTGACGTCTATCTTTATAGTAGATTATAGCATCCTTATAATTTACATTAAACTAGTGTACTAGATGTTAAATGAACGTTTTATATAAGTTATAAGGTAGAGTTAATTTCTTCACCTAGCTAGAAGTTAGTAGATACTCCTTTATTTATACTAGACGGCTCTTCATAAAGTTAAGTAGTATTTAAAAGTAGCTAAAAAGCTTCTTTCTAATTATTACGTCTTATGCTCTAAGGTCTAGGAGCATAAAAGGGTAGTTATATATTTAACGCTCATTAACTATTAAGTGTAACTAAATATACTTAGATATATGGCTTTAAATCTTCTAGTAAAAGCTATGTATTAGTATAAAGTAAGGTAGTTTTCATATTAAGCTCTAAAGTGCCTTTAATAGTTATAGTACAAAGGGTTTATTAATGATAAGGTAACCGTTTACTCTTATGTTAGCAAGAGCTTTCGTTTATATACTAAGTTCATTAAGACTTAGTGTTATGTTAACTAAGAACTAAGTTTTACCTAGAAGTTCTTATAGGTTAAGATCTTATAGATTACATTTACTTAAGCCTAAGAAGGAGCCTTTTCCTAAACCTTATCGTTTTCCTTTAAGGAAGCATCTAATTAAAGTTCTATAGCTTCTTCCTAGAATTCTTTAGTGTTAGAGTCTTCCTAGTTAATTTCTTTTACTAAGGCATTAAGGGAGCACTTATCTTAAAAGTAGTCTATCTTACTACATTTAAAGTAGTTCCTAGTAGTAGCTAGAGTAGTTACCTAAGGTCTCCTTATAATGTCTAGCTTAAGTGCACTAAAGAACTAGGTTCTTTAAACTAAAGGAAGGATGAGGGTAGTAGTTAGTTAAGCTAGTCTTAACGTTATTATTACTAGTGTAAACCTAGATGAGCTAGGCCTAGCTACTACTATTACTATAAGCTTTTCTAGCACTTTAAACTAGTAGCTTAGCTTGTTATTCTAGTAGCATTCCTAATTAAATGTAGTAAGCTCTTATATTATAATGTAGTAGTTACTATTCCATTAATTCTTAATAACAGTCATGTAGCTATAAAATTATAGCGTGAGCTTATTTTACATATATTAGAATCATTTTAATTAGATTACTTATCTAGTAATAGCTATGCTTTAGAAGTAAGCCTTAAACTTAAAGAAGAACTCATTAAAGTAGCCCTTATCTCTCATTTACATGTTATTAAACTCGTTCTAGGCTTACTTAGTCTTATTACTTATAAGGTAATATGATTCTAATAGGTTCATCATCTTATGTACATCTTTAAACGCATGTACCTTAGATAAGTATTAGGGTTCTAGGTATTTTTTTGTAGTACTAGTCATAGTGCTTTATATTAGCACTTAGCGTAATATGTTAGTAGAGTAGTAATCCTCATTAACTATAAGTTAGTTTCATATTAAAGTACTCTATTATAAGAAGGTATATTTAATGCTATTACTTAATGAAGTAATTCTTTCTAACATAGTTAATTTCTTATAGTAAGATTAAGGTATCTTAGTGTCTTATTAAAGTAGAATTAGGATTAATAGTAAGCATATTACTATAGCTTAAAGAAGTTAAACGATACTAGGTATACTTTATAGTAGTAGTGCTAGTTATTTGTCTTCCTTACTATAGTCGTTAGCTTTAATGGTACTTATAGGAGTATTTACTACTAGTAGTAGTATAGATGGTATTCTAGTCTAGCTAGTCATAAGGGTGTTAATTAATGCTTTAAGTTCTTACATCTCTCTCTTAAGGTTAGCTATGTAATCTAGGGCCTTATTAGAGAGACCTATGGTTATATTCATAGTAGTACCTTAAGAGGTCTATTACCTAGTGTTCATCTAAGAGAGTAGACTATCGTTATTAAGTAGTAAAATATAAGAAATATATGCTTATATAGTACCTTTTAGGGCCTTTAAAGCTAGTTTTAAGCATACTAATATTCTACACATCTTAAGCTAATTTAAGAATTCTAAGTAGATAGAATTAAAGAGAAATGTTCAAAGTAGATATCTAGCTATATAAATAAATTTATAGATGTGTTAAGCATTAAGATATGTTAAGTTTTGTTAGAAATAAGCATTCTCATTCACGACTGGGCCACTGTGGGTCGGCCCATTCGTAAATGTCAAAATTTGTATGGTGTTATTTACGGTTGGGCCGGCCCATTCGTGAATGGGCAATATTGGTGGTTGGGCCGGAACATTATCCCTTCGATTTATTTATATGTAATAGAAGTCAGACCTTAATCGGAAGTTCCAAGTTTCACAAACATTAAATAAACAGCTGTCACTCCCCAAATCCACAGCATCCCACCCTACACCTTCACCAACGTCGTATGAAACATCTCCACTCCCCTCAACCAGCCCTCAAACACGCCTTTCGCCTCGGAGTTCTCGAGCGCGGGGCGCAGTTTGGACATTGTCGTCATGATGGAGATGACGTCGTCGGGTGTTAGGGAGGAGCGAAAATAGAAGAAGAGGATTTCTGTCATGTTGATGCCTTCCTGCTCGCTGAGGAGGGTGTGGGGGATGGGTGGAAGGTGGAGGATTTGGAGGAGGGAGGTGGGCTTTGTTATTGCGTGGATGGTGGAGGCGGGGTGGTTGTGGATGCTGTTTTTGTTAGTGTTAGTTTTTTACATGCATCGGAAGTGGCGTAGGTGAAGCGGTTTTTGGGGGTGTGATGAGATAAATGAAGGACATACGGGGAGGCTAAGAACCGAAGATGTGTCTCCGTGGAATCCCAGTCGATGAATATGATGACTGTGTCGGGGTTTTCGGCTGACTGGCCGAAGAAAGCTGCGTGTGTGCCATCGGCGTCTAGGGCGGTGTTTAGTAATGTGCGGATGGTTGATGCTGTGGGGGATGAGTCTGAAAGGTTGGCGGTGGAGGCGTGCTCGAAAGTTACGATTTCGGTGATCATTTTGGGAGTGGTTGTTGTCGGTGATGGGGGGTTCGTGATGAGAAAGAAGGAAGATGTCGGGGATTTAGGGGACGTATTTGGGAGATAGAAGGGGTATACTTGACTCGCAAGGGATGTGGTACAGGCATGCTGGCATTTTGGACACAGCATACACGCGACACTTGAAAATGGTATCTCGGTCAGAATTTCATGTCGTTGGCTATCTTCCATTACACTGACACGAACTACCTGTCCCCGGTTCCTCAAACTGGTACCTCCCATCCCGATTCTTCCAGCTACCCCCTCAGTGTACGCACACTTGCTATGGTTTCCCTTGAGACGTACCACTTGAGTCGCATGCTGCATAGTCTTCAGAAACTCTGGTGGTACATGGAATAAAGTTATCTTCATTGGTATATTCAAGATGTATACTGTCCCCCAAACCAATCATCAAGCTCTCGCCCTTTTCGCTACAACAAACCCACTCGAAACTGGCTTCCTAACCTGCCCCTTGCGACCGCCCTGAAGACTCGCCTTCGCGGACACAGTATTACGAGACACCTTCGGTGCAAACCCCTCCTTCTCCACTTGCGCTACGCGATATGTGGTTGATCCTAGCTTCTTATCTTTTGGCTTCTTCTCCTCATATGCGAACTTGATTTTCTTCGACACTCGCTTCTCCTCTTGCACTGGAGCCTCGTCCTCTGAGCTGGCGTCCTCTAGGAAATCTTCCGGGAGCAGATCCGGGAGGGTTGAGCGATCGAATCTAGGTTTGGTAGATGCACGTCCTATTGGTTCGACGGCTATGCTGGAGTTTTCAATGGTGGCGGACTCATCCAGTTCGTCTTCAATGTGCTTCCGCTTCTTGGCCGCCTTAGCTTGAGCCTTTAGCTGCGCGTCACGGTCTTTGCGCCTTTGGCGCTCAGCTGCTTCTTTTCTGAAACGGCAAGGTTAGTTATGGTTTGACGTATTTGAAAGAAGGGCAACTTACTGTTCTGCCGCCTTTGCAGCTTCACGTGCAGCTTCCTTGGCTTTACTCTGCGCAGTTTGAGCGCCAACTTCCTCTGGGGCATCATCATCGGAGCTTTCGTTGTCGTCCTCCTCTATCCTTTCTGTTTCAGGCTCTGGAGCTGCTACAACCTCGACAGGGTCGTTATCACCAAACTTCTTGTGCTTAGGTTTTGCTACAGGCGCGTCGACAACAGCCGGAGAATCATTGTCCTTGCTGTTACCAGGCTCTTTCTGTTCTGTGCTCTCTGTTGTAGGCTCCTGATCCGCAACCCCCGCATTCCGCTTTCCTTTTGGCGTCGACTTCGGAGTGGTCTTCTTGGACCTTACCGTTGGTGTAGGTGCAGTAGGTTCTTCAGACAACTCCCTGGCTGGTATTTCCACGGCAAGATGGCTCTGTGTAACATCTGGAGAATTTTCGTCCTTATTCCGCACAGGTAACCTTCGTCGTTTCGTTGGTGTGCCCGCATCTTCCTCTGTCGACGCCTTCTTGTTCAGCTCAGTGCGCCGACGCTTCGACGCGCTCACAGATTGTAATTCTTTCGGCACATTGCTATCGTCAGGATTTATTAATGCCGCGCCCGCACCGCTTTGCCGCCTCGTCGTAACCATTGTTGATTTTGGGGTAACGGAATTCTTCTCCGGCGTCTGCTTCGTCAGCGATCGCCCGCCCGGTGATTTCTTCTCGTTTTCGGCGGCTTGGTCGTGCTTGTTGAATGGGACGATATTGCGCGCCGAGCTGAGGATTCGTGAGAACATTAGAAGAGTTCAAATTGAGCGAGGGCGGTCATGCAGGGTGCAGGATGGCGTTTCAACTTTTTTTTGAGAAAGTCCCGCGATAAACTTCTTGGCTGCCGTAGAGAATTTGATATCGCGCACGGACCACGAGTTTATTTGCACGTGAGGAACCACGGCATCTTGAGGCACTCTGTATTTCATAATCGAAGAGTATGAACGCCCATTGATATTATATCGATTACTTCGGGGTTCTCTTACACGCGAAAGATTTCTGAAAATACCACATACTAGCCGACCCAAGTCCACGGACTAATTGGCCCATTGGTTCCAAAATGCAGTCGATGGGAGCTCTTTTCGGCGCACACAGCAGAGGCGCATTAAGCCGCTGCATTAAACCCTCGATACGGCCATTCTCGAGCACTCATGCATGCCAAATCAAGGTCCCAAAGGCACCGTCTACTTGCCGTCAACCGAGACCTCTAAACGAACAAGGCAGACCAGATCATCACAATCAACGGCGAGAATGGATCGAGGCGCTAATCGGGAATCGCAAAGCAACTATTGCCCAATTCCGACTTGCCAAAAAGGCGGGAGCCTTAAATATTGGACCTGAAGATTCAATCGAGTTTTTGCGCTCTTATTGCAATACAGTGGCGGAACCTGGCTGGGAGGTCCGTTTCTGCAGAGGCAAGCCACCCATCCCATCTTTGAGGCTTGTCTGACCATTACAGAACAAAAAATAGACCCTCCTACGTTAGCCATGGTTAGTAGGATACTGAACAAGAATCCTGTTCGTCCTCTAAGGAAAATGGGGGAAAATATGATGGTCTGCGCGGCAGTGCTTGGCGATTTAAATTCCATCGTCGCCGTCCTCAACAAAGCCATGAGGAACGACCAGCTTCACCACCCACATCTACTACTCCCCATGACCAAACTCAAATTCTACGCAAATCAAGGCAATCCAGAGGCAATGGTAATGTATGGACGCATCTTGGATCGCGAGAAGAAGCACGGCGAAGCTGCTGCGATGTTTCAGAAAGTCGCAGAGACACCACGTGACGGATCCGTCGATGCTGAGATTGGCAACGCGTTAGTTCAACAAGGTAACCTCTACTATCGAGATGGCAAGAATGAGGAGGCGGGGATGAGCTTCAAGAAAGCAGCGCTCGAGTTTGATAACCCAGAAGGTTATTATAAGTTGGCATACATAATGCCAGACCAAGACCCGTTAAAAGAGACTTATTTGCTTAAGGCTGCTGCATCTAGGATCAGGGAGGCAGTTGTTGATGTTGCTGCATTGTATAGGAGGACCGCAGATTCGGACGTGTCGTCTGAGAAAGGACGACAAGCTAGACTTCTCGCAGACGAATGGCAGAAGCTGGAGGCACACTTGGCGGGTGAAGCAAATGGGGTAGCCGTATAAAAAGGATGCCTGAGCGGATCTAAGCTCAATGTATAATATGTATTCTACCCACTGTGTTATTTATTTGGCTGTTTAGGTCTATTAATTTACACTTGGTGCACATATACACAATGACGACGACATGCTATCTACCCAGCCTCAGGCGGTGGCAGTCGATCCCCGTGTCAACAAGGAGAAGGTAGTTTGTGGCAGAGGGATCCAGCTAACCCCATTTCCACCGCTGCTCACCACTCCAACCGCTGTGGGATGAGCTGGTGCCTCATCCATCAGTATCATAGCAACGCCCCTTGCGTCACTCACCTCTTCCCCGCAGCCACCATCCTAGATCATTTGTCTTCTCACAGTCTCGCATATAAACAAGCCTTTGTTCAATTGCCACTCGTCGCTAGACACATCGTAAACACGAGGCAGGAGTAGCAAATGTTGCGAGCTGTCAAATCTCTATTATCGATTTCCACATTTAGATGATGTGGGACCCCTATCCTGACCAATCATGTCCAAGGCACATAAGCTATACGATGTAGCGCGAAGGGTCCAGCCCAACCGAGTCGGTAATTCCTGGAACAAGTTGGAAGATATATGGGGCACGCTCGGTGAGTGAGAACAGGCTATTGACACCCCAGCTAGGCGGCAGCTTGGCGGGAAATTGCACATTTCGGGACCCTGCAGCCTGTGGCAACGGAATATAGGCACCTGCCATTCAGTTGGGGTTTATGCCGTTGGTTCCAATACATGATGTCAGCGGAGGCAGCAGTGATGCATTTCAGTGTCATATGTTCTCTGTAGATCTGGGTTATGATGATCGCATGATGCGGGTTTGCTGTGAGTGGGTTTGGATCTGCGGTGGCTGAGGTCTGTCAAGCGAAAACGGTAAAAGAGCAGAAAGACACAGAAAGACACGCGAAGGAATGCAGCCAAGACAGATCAAACTTAGAGTATTTTAGCGTAGCTAGCCCATTTCATCCTGGACAGCTATTCACCCCTGTCCATATCTGTCCCCCCTTTGAAATTTGACCTGATCTGGCCGCCGGCAGGCTCGGCACGTTTTACTTTCGCCAATGAGCGCGGTAATGAAAGGTTATGAGCCCCATTAAGGATTATCGTAAGCGTGAGCACTAACGGGTCTGACTTTCCTGCCATGGCTATTTATGTAAGATTCAGGGTTGCTGTGCCGCATTAGTCCTAATAGTAGCCTCACCATGACTCCTCGATGTGGAAAAGCACTTTGCGGGGAGGCTACTTAACCTGCCTGTGTCCCTGTTCTACCTTTCCAAACCATTCTCTCCACTTGCTTATTGTCACCCGATATCATATTATCCACATAAGCCATACCAAACCTCTCCATCAAGATGCGTTCAAGCCTCTTCTTCCTCGTGGCTGGTGCCATTGGCTTCGCTTGCGCTAGCCCACAAGTCGATGTCACTGGTTGCAAAGACGGCGCGTTCGTAACCCCCTAATGCCAATTATTATCATGTATTCTGACATCTCGTTCCAAAGTGCGCTGGTATCCTGCATCCAGCCCCTCGTCGATCAGCTCAGTGACAACTCGTGCACGACCGTTTCATGCGCCTGCGACACACTCAAGACCGAGCTCGAGTAGGTTCCCGAGCGCCCTAACCTCTCCTCTACTTTCCGCAATCTCTGACACCGTGAAGCTGCTACAAGGACTACTGCCCCGAGGCCACTATTCCCTCCGAAGCGACAGATGAATACAATGATAAGTGCGCCAATGATGAGGGTGCTGCCGGCATGGTTTCCGCTCCCGGTGTTGGGCTCGTTGCTGGCGTTGTTGGTGTGATGGCTATGTTGTAAACGCGCTCAGCGTGGGAGTAAGGGGTAACCTGGTACAATGCGAAGCGTTGATGTAGTACTTCATAGCGTTTGATTATGTGTTTTCAATTTATAATCCTAGGCACGGAAGGTCGTTATCCATCGAGAAATATATCATCTTCCAGCCATTATAACCACCCAGATATAAATCATAAATCTGTCGTTTCTTGTTCCCTATGGCATCCACCCCCTTATCCGTCCCTCCTTCAGTATACAGTCACGCAACGCGGGCAGAAGTACAACCTTCTTTCAGCAACCTCACCATGCAGACTTGGGCGCATAGAGTAAAAGTCAGGTGCTGGGTAATCCGCCGTCGGTTGTCCGTTCTACCATATACGCCTAGATAACTGCCCTCAATCATTCCAATAAGCGTAGAATCGAAACGCCTGGCATATTAAAGGGTGGAGCGAAGGTACGTAGCGGCAAAAATAAGTAGTAGGTTAGTACAGATAACTTCCTAGTCATCCCAGCTCAAATTCTCCTCATAACTACACCTGCTATCGGTGATCTCCACTCTAAGAGCCAACGTCGCTTGTAGTAATGGAGGCATATATAGCAGAGCCTTGGCCCAAACCTCCAAAAGCGGCTACACAGCGTCTTCAATTAGGATGTTGCAAGTGACAAAGTCATCCATAGATATGTAGTAACGTTCTTGACAGCCCCACCCGTCCTAGACCATCATATCAAAAGGATAATCATCCTCCGCAGGATAAACACTGAGTGGGACCTTTTATATCATTTGCATCTTCGACCGGATTGCGGGGAGGTGTGGCGAATTTCAGCTTGCGCCCGTCAACCATATTATTATTCTGATAAACTTCTTTCAAAATCAGGCAATACCCACTTCACCATCCACTTAGATTGTAAAACTTCTTCAGCAGTTGGTCGATCTTCCGGTCGAAATGCCAACATTCGACGCATTAAATCTAGAATGGCAACCGTTTCCTCCCTGCTGAACTCATCTACTCGGCTACTCTTTCGTCGATACTTCATCCTCAAACGCTTCGTCAATCGGAGGCCACACATGACGACCTTCTTTTGGATGTCCATCATCATCAAAAAAAAATTGGCTCCGTTCTTCCCAAGCGTTCCACCAACTTAACGGCTTCGGTCCCAAAACATCAATGTGATTTGAAGCCATTTCGTCTGCTGTTGTGAATTCGCTGCTGAAAATAGCCTTCATGCCTAAAATCTCCCAGATTGCGACTGCTAGACTCCAAATGTCTGCTAAATATGAAAGCGCCACTTGTGGCTCGAATCGATCTTCCGGCGGGCGCATAGGAAGTGGAGTGCAGCAGTCTTTACCAGGGCGACCCTCATTTAATGCAAATGCTTCGCCGAAGTCGCTGAGGATCACACGCACGTCAGAGAGGAAGAATTCTTCCGCATCTTTTCCAAGATATAGTGGCAGTACTGCTTTTGGAGCGATATTTTGGGAAAGCGGCTTTCCATTGCGCTCCGTAATATTGACAGTTTCGGGTTCGCCGTATTCTTCATAGAGTTGCTCTATTGAATGCCGATCGAAACTCAAGGGAAGTTTGACTAGGACGTTACGGAGATGGACGTCTCCATGAGCATAGCCTTGTGAATGAGTATATGCAATGGCCTGCGTGAGGCTACCAGCTAAGGCCCGTGCAACTTCAAGAGGAAAAAGGCGACTGAAATATACCTCTTGGAGATTGCACCGTGCCGGAGCCATAGTATAGCATTGGTGTCTGCCATTAGGGCCATGAAGCTCGAATTCGTCCAATGTTAACGGAATCGACTGACTCCCTGGATGTTCTGATGGAGACGAGAGCGCGCGGAGAATCCCAGTTTCTCGTGAAGGTGAATCTGCTGTGCCGATTTTTACAGCGACATACTGCTCTGAGTGAGTGTCCCGGGTGAGCCAAATGGTTGAATAGCCCCCATAACCCAGCTTGTCCACGATGTGGTACCGCCTGTGGAGAATATCGCCAATCATGACAGGGTGATAGCCGCCAAGCTTGTATTTCTCAAGTCGTTCTATGCCATCAATCCAGTTGTAGTCATGTTCCTCACGCGACAGTACTGTTGAAGGACTGTAACTCGTAGAGTTCAATCGCACAAATTTCGGAGACTTGGGTTTAATAGGGTAATGAGTAAAGAGCGGGGGTGACGATGGGGTTGAAAATCGGAGACATGTTGTTGGTAGAAGATGGGAAATAACAGGACAAGCAGCTATCCTTATCCTAGAATAGCATTGCATAATGAGTGACCATAGGGAGCAGTAGGTAGCTGGGGCTGTCGCCGAATTTAAATGAGGCTACTTTTATTTGTGTTGGTGTGTCTTTTCGAGCAGTTTAGTTTATGAGATGAACCTCCTTAAGTTCATGAGTCTCATCATGGACTGGAAGCACGGCCATTATTTGACGCTGGTCGTTCCGTCCAGCCAGGGATTGTTGAACGTATCCCTAAACGGAACAACGAATCGCATCCATTCACGAAAGACTTAGGGTTATGAGTTGAGGCAACGACATAGCCAATCGGCGTACGATATTACCGACCCATATCTCGCCTTGGCATTTTTATAGTGGTCCTCGGCGAGGCTGTGACAAACGTCACCCTCGTTCTCAAAAATAGTATATATACCTGCAATGATTCCCTCGATATCAATCAGAGCGTCCCTATTATTTGAGCAGCTTGAACAAATATTCTCTCTGCCTTTCCAAAATATACAATAATTCACCATGGCCACCATGGAACTACACAAACTGCGCCATCGCAGGGCCCACAGCGGCTCATCCTCAGTAGAATCAGATTACGGCCCTCAAAAAACGCACTCCAGCACAGGCACCGACCTGCGCTCAACATCTCCCCCAGCCTTCTCCAGCATCTCCGCCCTTTCAGACTCTGACATCCCCCCCGCTAAATCCTCGGACCCCCACTACAAAACCTACTCTATCCACAACCTCGATTTGCAGAACATAACCCTACACGCCAACCAGGAGGGCCCGGCCCTCTATACAGTCATCAATAGCACCTTCACAGCCAGCGCCCATTCTGTAGTTCTGCACGCCGGCCCGCGCACCACGCCCCCTATTGGTGCGGCTAACATCTCTACCTTTAAAGGAACCAACCAGTTCGGCGTGCGCACAGGTACTAGCACGGCACTCGAGGGCATGGAAGGCATGGTGTGGGAGGAGCTGCGGCGCACGAGCTCCTGGACGCATGGGACGTATGCATTTGAGTGGGGGTGGGCGGATGGCGAGCGCCGAAAATACGAGTGGCGCCGTACCTCGTCGCCGCTAGCGCTTGATGACCAGGCCGATATGGAGCTGGTGGAGAGGGGCCGGGAGGGGATGGTGTTGGCGAGGTATACAAGGGGGGCGTTGATACGGTGGACGGTGAGGGCGCGTTTGGAGGTGCGGATTCTGAGTGAGGAGGGTGAGGAGGAGTGGGAGAGGTGGCAGACGGTTGTGCTGCTGACTGTAATGACTCTGGTCGAGATGTCGAGGCGGAGAGCGAGACAGAGGAAGAGCCCGTGAGAGTTTATGAGAGAAGGCGTTTAGCCGCGGAGATTGCTGATACCGATTTGATTAATTTATTTATGAGAATGAACCACAATATTGTGTCTTATCTTGACCCAACTCCAAATGCCCACAAATGTTATGATTATTGTTGTATCACTTCACTAAGCCAACCAACACTAATGGCAAAATATGCACCATGCGCGAAGACAAGAACTGACGATGGGGGAAATTGCATTCAAGCTACGCGTCCACCATCAGCCCCGCAATTCGATCTACCATTCTCCTAGCCCCTATTATTCTCGATTCCTTCGTGCTCCCCAAGAATAACCCTGCCACAGGCCACGCATGAACACCACCTTCATCTTCATCGGCCACAACACTTATACCAGAGCTATGTAATAGCCCCACAAGATCGCGAATATCGCACGCCAACACCTCTTCGCTGCCATATGAAATGGCAAACCCCTTCAGAGGCGCAGCTTCCCGCCACCAGTCTACATCTTTGCAACTCCCTGGGCTGGCGACCGGGTCGAAGACGGAGCCTTTCCTCCCTACGTAACCGTGGGCGAAAACGTGCAGCCGAAAGGCATCGAGGTAATCGCTATCCGTATCGCGGTGGGCTGGAGACACCAGTGTTGCCCAAGGCGAAATAAGACATGCCATCCCAAGTTTGTTGCTCTCTGAGCTAACTATTTTGGGATCCCCATTTAATTCCCCGGGGACTCGACAATCTACGTTGGGACGAGCGAGGCGGAGGAGGAGGCTGAGCATTATCGTCCCGCCTGCAGAATCTCCCGCAATGCAAATTCGAGAAGGTGGAACATTGTTTGTGGCGAGGAGATAGTTGTAACCAGCGAGTGCTTGCTCGACTTGGGAAGGGAAAGAGCTTTCAGGGGCGAGACTGTAGTCCAGCGCGAAGATGGCGGGATTGGAGAATTTGGAGCGAAGAAGGCTGAGGACAACAAGGAGAAACTCGAGATAGAAATAAGCAGACCCCATGCTGAATCCGCCGCCTATTTGTTTATTATTATCAAAGATGCTGCGGGTGAATGGGAGCTATCAATTTGACACATCATGTGAGGCACCTACCATGCGCAAAATAAAACACGATATCAGGCTTTTGAGAAGGTTTATCGATCATCCAAACACCTTTCAAACTTCCCTATTTGGGGTTAATATCAATCATACTTCGTTAGTGACGACCATACCAGTTCAATGTCCTCCAAATGCACCGGGAGGGAGATATATCCATGCTTAAGCATACGATATCTGAGAAACGGCCATGAAACGCCCTTGACGAAGAAGATGCGGGCTATTGGCGGTTTGATGTTGGTAAATCCATAGTGGACGCAGCGGACGACAGCATCCTCGAAGAGGGTGGCTCTGCGGTCGAAGGGTTTGGTAGTGAAGCGGCCGATGAGATATCGGTCGTTGGCGATGGAGATGGGGAGCTTGATGACTAGTCGCAAGTTAGCCGTTGGTCTCAGCTACCTAGGAGCGTGGGTGTAATGTAATGTACATAAAAATGGCAGGATTCGCAATCCACACGTAATTAGGTCGAAGAGTCCATTGTGTAGGAGTTGTTGAGGGAAAAGCAGGAATACAAAGACGAAGCAATCCACGATAGTGATTGGTCCCAGTATCATGATCTAAACAAGCAGTATTCGTAGATTCATTATAATTTCAATTCAACGCAGAATGCAGAGAAATATTCCGAAGAGTAAGATAGATAAAGAACATTGAGAAAGGGTTGTCAGGGATTAATTGATCGATCTGCTTTCATATGACCCTAGTTCTGTGAGGCTATGTCATTGCTGCATCCAAATGGGTCTGTATAACAAGAGCGCAGCAAGAAACCTTGCTATTATTTCTAGCCAACCCCCAAAATAGATATAACATATAGATGCCGCATACGGGTTGTTTACAATCTCCGTACGTGTCGCCCTCTCTCTACGATTAAACCTGGATATGTAGAGTTTATCTATTGTTTCTGGTACAAGACAAGATCTCCCAATTAGCACTAGCGCCAATAGTACTACATCACGTGGACATCTAGTCACGTGCCAGCTGCGTGTAAAACCCGACCTACTGTTGGAGCTGTGAATCTCGAACCAACGAGGCATTCACCTGCTATGGAATATGTTCTAGGCATGGACATCGTCAATTGTCTACCTCATCGTTGATATCTAATATACACGTCTGGTCAACTTTGCCAAAGCCATGTCCTGATTCAAAAAGTCCAAACACGCACACGACAGAGAACAGCCCCCTTTGGCAAGATGACGGCAACGGCTTTCACCCAGGCTGAGCTTATCAGGTGGGAAATATCTTTTATCGCCACGATAGTTCAATTCTGACTGTAACAGCTCGCTCTCTCAGGATGATATACCTATCAAACTGCGTTGCGCAATATGCAGCAAGCTGGCAATGAATGCATTCCGCCTCCCATGCTGTGAACAAGCAATCTGCGAGGATTGTGAGTAGCTGGGAACCCCCATTAGATCAATATTAGACTGACACGTTATTCTAGGCCAAACCTCTCTCCCTTCATCTTGCCCAGTTTGCGAACATACACCGGTCGCTGCAGAGGACTGCAAGCCTCACAAATCACTGCGAACAACGATTAAAGTGTTCTTAAGGACGGAGGAAAAGAAGAGGGTGGCGCTGCAAGCAAAGGCAATCAAAGGCACACCTCCAATTACACTGGTCGAAGATGCTCCAGCCCCAGTCACAGCGCCCGAGGAGCCAATTTCAGAAGCCACGGCTGAGGACGCGGCTGCGGAACCTTTACCAATAACGGAGCAGGCGTCAGTGCCCGAACAAGACAGGAATGCCGATGGTACAGCTGTTACGAACGGCGATACGAACGGCGATACGAACGGCGATACTGTGAATGAAGACCAGAAAGATATCCTACAACAATCAATTGAGGTAAGGTGATTGGATCTGCTTCGTCCGCACCTCTAACCGCTCCCAGGAAATCGCGCCCGGCCAAGAACATACAGGGGAAGATACTACTGCTGGAGAGGTAGCAACCGACGCGAACGAGACCACGCAAGAGGGCGAAAAGGGTGCTAATGGTGAGGTTGCAGGTATGGCGGGGATGGGGATGCCTGGTATGCCAGGTGGATTTAACGCTGCGATGGGTGGGTTCCCTAATATGACCGGCGACATGAACCAAATGCAGATGCAAATGGCGATGGCTATGCAGAATGGAATGGGAGCCAATGCCTTTGGCGGATTTCCAATGATGGGTATGCGTATTCCTCACGATACATAAATAACTAGCTTACAATCTCCGCAGGAATGCCCGGAATGTCGATGGATCCAATGGCGATGCAAAACATGTTTATGAATGGAGGATTCGGGGGCATGGGAATGAACGGCATGAATATGGGCATGGGAGGAATGGGTGGATTCGAAGGGGGGGCTGGACAAGGTTTCGGAGGTGGTGGTGGCGGATGGGGTGGACAACAGTGGAATATGGGCCAAAATAATTTCAATCCAAATGCTGCGCTTTCTGCGGGAATGGGCCACACTGACTATGGCGCCCCTCATAAGCCTGGATACCCCTTCCAACAGCACCATGGTGCCGGTGCTGGCTATAGCCAAGGTGGCTACGGCCGCAACCAGTACAATGAGTATGGCCACCACGGCGGCGGCGGCTTTGCTGGCCGCGGGAGAGGCAGAGGGCGTGGTGGCTACGGCCGCGGTGGCGGATACGGGCATGGTGAGTACGCACAACACGGCAACTACCAAAATAGCGCTGCGGGCCATGTGAGTGAATCCGCTGCGCCCCAAGGACCCAAGGAGCAACAGAGTACTGAGCCCGCATCTAATGTCGACGAGTTTGGCCGTGAGATCCGTACGCCGTCCGCCATGGGAGAAACTGAAGTAACTGCCACGGACAATGCGGAGACAAACGGCACCACTGCCGATAGTGACGCCCAGGCTGCCGCTAACCCCCTAGCCACCCCCTCTGACGCCCCGGACGCCGGCCCAAAGCCGATACAGACGCTCGAGGAGGTCGAGCAGGCTCAATTCACAAGTCACGGCCACGGAGGCGCGTATGTATCCCGAAGTAGCGCGTACGCGACGCAAGCGCCGCCGCCGTTGGCGGATGTGCCGATTAATGCGCCAACGGGTCCAAAGGCCATGCGCGAGGGGCTACCGAACACGAGTATCCTGCACTTGCGTGGGAGGGCGCCGTTTGACGAGTCGAAGCGAGAGAGCGGGTCTTCTGCGGTGCCGGAGACGGAGATAGATGGCCGTGGGGAGTGGGACGGCGAGGGAGCCGCGGAGGGAGAGGGAGGCCGACCGCGGAACGCTTCAAAGTCGAGGTCACGGTCGAGGTCACCGAGGCGCGAGAGGAAAGAACGACACCGCCGTCGGAGAGACGAGTCGACTTCTGAGGGCAGCCGGGAGCGGAGACGGGAGAGGCGGCGTAGAGAGAGACGGCGCGAGGAGGGCGAGGGTGCAGGGGAGGGCGGAGGGGAAGTCCTAGAAGACGAGGCCGAGGCTGAGGCCAGGCGCGAGCGGAGGGAGAGACGGAGGCGAGAGAGGGATAGCGACCGTGATGGCGGACGTGATCGAGACCGCGATCGAGACTATAATAGGGAACGCAGCGATCGGGATAGAGATAGGGAGAGAAATCGAGATGGGGGGCGCGAGAAGGGCAGAGACCGTGACCGAGACCGCGAGAGGGAGAGAGACCACAACCGCGACCGCGACCGTGACCACGGTCACAAATCCTCATCACACAAGCACCGCTCACGTTCCCGTTCTCGCCGCCGCCGCCAGCATTCGCCCTCGGCGCAGAACGGCGATGCCGCTGCGGAAGACGGATTCCGTCCGCCGATGGGGCCGCGCTCAATGTCGGGGAAGGAGAATCACGTCGCCCCTGTTGTGAAGGATGCGCATACAGCTGAGAGGGAGGCGAGGGATCGGGAGAGGCTTGTTCGGGAGGCACAGCGTATGGCTGGACTGGGAGGGGGTGGTACAGGAAGGAAGAGAGGTGTTGGATCTGGGTCTGGCGCTGGAGAGGAGGGGGGGAGGAGGAAGGGGGGGGGGGGGGAGTAAGGGCTGCGAACTTGGGTCAGCTGAGGAAGCTGGGACGTCGTGGTGGCGGATGTATGTGTATAGTAGCTACAATAGCGTGGGCTGGCGTTTATCTTTGCTCGATCATAGGATGAACGAAGGTTTTGACAAATAGAGAGATCACAGCGTGCTGCGAATCTGATCCTTTTCTCAAGACCTGTCTCGAAGATTGTGGGATCCTAGACTTGGTTTTGTGATTTTCTTCTCATCACATACCCACGTCCAAAGCCATCCAATCCTAGACTTGATCCTTTGACATGACCTGACTCGCCAACTCCCAGCTTTATGGGAACCTGCGCCCAGTCCCAACATCCCTTGCCATGACCCATCCCCAGCAACGCCTCTGCAGCTCGCCCCCCGCCCCCCCAGCCCTCAAAACCAACAATACGGACTCGGCAGTTAGGCTGGGGTGGCTCCCAAACCCACAGAGATAAGGCACATATAGTGACCTCCCTTGCAACCTCGTCCCGGTCCGCAGCGGGAGCGGGAATGCCGCATTTACCCCCCCTTGCTTAACGTAAACTTGCTCGTCCCTCTCCTTATGGCATATCTCTTCGCGGTTGCTATGAGATCAAGAAGTATAATACGGCGTTTTCCGCCCAGGCTTGTTCCTAGTCAATGGCGAATACACATCCTACTGACGCATGGCAGTCCAACATGTAGCTGGACGGGGCGTCTCATAAGCCATATCCACTGTGCGCCATAACNCCCCCCCCCCCCCCCCCAAACCGTCCCACAACCAGGTGGTGGTGGTGGAGGTGTGTCCACTCCCCCATTCATCCCTCAACCCGGCCCCTGGACCTCGTCTATAGTGTCCCCTCCGTAGAGTAGCTCGACCGCTACGCGACGCCTGCATCGGGCCGACCGGCAGCCAGACAGGGCAGTTCTGAAACCACGCCAATCCGCCGCCAGCACCAGCCGCCCCATCCATCTCGACCAAGGTATCGAGTGAATGCTTTCCTATGTTGACCACCCCAGCCAGCCATCCAGACACGGGCGGACTGGCACATTCCGCCAAGAACGTCCTGGTTCGTGGGAGAATATGAGTGAGTTCGTCGCTAGCACCCAACGCATAGTAGAGTGGAGACGTGGATCAGACGGGCAAGGGAGTCGGTACCATGATGAGGCCTGTCGTGTGGGATGGATTTCGTCTGGGATGTATGGTTGACGGATCAGGGATGAGAGGATCGGGGATGCTCAACCTTTTCCGCGGTTTGGTAGCGATGATATTGCCCGGGAAGGGAGGGGAGATGGGGAAGGTATTCGCGAGTGCGCGTGGATTGCGGGTAAGCTACTGTGGGTGAGACGGAGATGCGTCTTGAGGTGCGGTAGCCGACGACCCGAGCCGTGGTTCCTGCCTGTCTTGTCTTCTTACAGCATCTTGGCTTGTGCACGTCTCCGGTCGAGATAATGTGCTAGACATCAGCCAGCCAGCCAGGTTGGATTGCAGCTGCCCGTCAGCGAGTAGGCGTGAGATTTAGAGGGCGATGGGGGGAGGGAATGATGGGATGGATAGGAGCTGTGCTGGCGGTGCATGGTGGCGCGAGCACGATCGTACGGGAGCGGGAGGGGGGGGGTTGGATCTGGGGAGGAGGGGATGGGGGTGGGATAGGGTGCCAGATGTGCGGTTTATGGGAGGGAAGGGACTGGTATGTCGGTTTCTGGGCGAGGAGGTGCCCGGTATGATGGGGGATTGGGGGAGTAATGGGGGTGGTGATGGTAGTGCTAGAGGTTGCTGGGATGGTTTGTCGGTGTGGTAAATGGAGCTTCACGGTTTGGGGATATTATTGTGCCGTGGCATGTTGGAGCCGAGATGATCCAGACACGCCGCTCATGGCTTGAGATGTGAGTGCTCATCTCGTCCGCTGTAGGTCGATGCGAGCATTCACCGATCGGCACGCCACATATCGCTCAAGGTGTTTGAGGTCGGATGCGAATACTCATTCTCGTCTCGCCTGCCGCAAGTCACGGAGAAGAGCCTTCACCGAGCAGTCATCGATCAGCACGCCACCGGATCAGTCGAATTGTGAGTGTTCGTCAATCACCGCGGCAGATGTGCGTTCTCTCAGCCTGCCTGCCTGCCCGCAGCCTGCCCGAGTCGTACACGGCCTCTTCTGTAATTTCCGTCGAATCTCAGTCGTATCTCTCTCCAGTATCTCTCCCTCTTATCCCTAGACCATACCGTTGCCACGAACACCTCTTCCTGCAACCTACCACCAATAGCTCCTCTCCATCTGCCACAGCCCACAGCCCACAGCCCCCATCCTTCGAGTACGACATGACATCCTTCATTGTAACCACAACCCGTCTCGCCCAACTTCCTGGGTATAGACACGGCTGGTGCGGTGCGGGATGAGTTGTGCGTGCCTGCGTGAGCACGGTCTGGCGCGATGTGCAGTGCATTATTCGGTGAGCGGTGGGTGGCGCATCCGTTCCGTGTGGAGAGGACAAGTACAGTAGTGTCTGTAAGAACTGTAAGTACTGCAAGTACCTCCTGTATGACATCGGCGTTCCGGCAGCGTGGGTGAGAGGGCAGGGGTAGAAAGGAGCGAGTGGGTGTGAAACGGATGGCGAGGGGAGGAAGGAGAATGGTGGAGTGAAACGTATGGGGTGCAGCAACATCGGTG
>LMYD01000014.1:0-34033 GCA_001630595.1 Pseudogymnoascus sp. BL308 | reverse complement strand
GAGGTTGGGTGGTGGGAGGGAGGCGGAGGGGAGGAGGGAGGAGGAGGAGGATGAGGAGGATGAGGGGGGGATTGAGATGGGTGAGGGGTTTTAAGGAGGGGGTGGGGGGTGATACCAGGATGGATATATTGGGAATTGAATTCTCGGGTGGGGGATGTCACGGAGTTTATAGGCGGCATATCAGATGGAATTACACGGTCAAACAGGGACAACATATGTTGGAAGAGCGGTAATGTGTGTATTCATTGTATCATCAGACGAGGTCGAGCCAAGCAGCCGCGTTTTGTCCGTCACCGAGCCGATTCGAGTCGGTCATCTACATCTACCATGTCGCCAGAACGCCAAATCAAAGCAAACCAAGCCGTCCGTCCGTCCTGTCCTGTCCTGTCCAAGCCGAGTTGCCTCCCGTGTCCGTATCCATGTGTCATATCCATATCCAATGTCCAATGTCATATCCGTTCCCAAGGTGTCATGTCCGTATCCAATGTCATATCCGTGTCTCATATCGATCCACGATCGTTCATATCCAACCCGCAATAAATGCAATGCCCAGCCCTTCAACACTCAACACTCAACACTCCCACCCTACAAGCTCAACCTGTCCGCACTAAGCCTATCCAAACTCCCATCGCGCCTCACAACACCCAGCCTAAAGAATCTCTCCTCCCCTCCAGCCGTCCGTCCACCAACGTACCACTTCTCTCCCCCTCCACTGCCAATCTCTCTGAACCCCCCTCCACTTTCGCCTTCACTCTCGCTCCCCCTCCTCCTCGCCGCAGCTGAGTTGGCCATGGTAGACATATACCCTGGGCTCGTGCCCGGCGAGCGCGAGAGCGGCGGGGAGTGCAAAGCCGAGAGGGCGGAGGTGGTGGGGTGGTTGTGTGATTTTGGCGGGGTGATGGTGCGGGGGTGTGAGGGCTGGGATGAGGGGGAGGGGGGCTGTGTGGTGTTGTTTGTTGTGGAGGAAGAGGAGGCGGTTGTGGCGGTGGGCTGTTTTGTCGGTTGGAAGGAAGAGCGGGCGCGGAAGGCGGCGAGGAAGTTGGAGAGGAAGGGTCGAGGGGGGTGTTGGGTCGGGGAGGGCATGGTGGTTTGTTGCGAAGCCAGTTTGGGAAGTTGTGATGGTTGTTGGCCGGTGTGAGGCCTGTATGGGAAGGGAAGGTGCGGTGGTGGTTAGTTCGCGGTCGTGGCTTCCTTCTATATCACGAGAAAGAAGGCCGTGGCTTCCTCTTATGTTAGACCCGGTCAACGAGTCGTTCTTTCCGTTCGGCGCAGTATATGAGTTGTCAGTTAGTGTCGGTGCTGTTCAACTTGTCGACGTCGGCGGCTGTAACACCTCCGCGCTCAATACCGATCAGCAGTCGTTCTCGTTGTTGTCGAAGAGTCGTAGTATTCACGATTATCACCACCCAGCAGGAAGTGAATGGTCGCCGGCCGGGAACTGACTCGCGGGGTCGAGTTTGCGGGGAAATGGGCGTCTTATGGATCTCGATGTATTTATGGATGGTGGCCGTGGTCCCCCTCTCTTCTCTGGTGTATTGTCGCCCGCCTAGCCGCGGAAAGATGGATGAGTGAGCGAGCGCGGTTGTGCCGTGTGAGTGACGTGAGGAGCGATCTTCGTGGACGGTCGAGTGAGGGGTGGTGATGGTGTTGTCGAATCAGGAGGATGGGATTTGCAGGCAGCGCTCCGAGGTCTGCCGAGGGCGACGGGACGTATGTACACAAGGCCGGCGATGTAACTTGGGAACCACGAGAGTTATAAGGGACAACGCACGGCGAGCGTGGTTTTATAGAATGATAAAGCAGGTGGCGGCAGTCGCGGTGATTGTGAAGTGAAGAGAGAAAGCAGAGTGAGTTTTCACGGTATTATAACAGTCGTCGTGATCTTGACGTTGGTGGCAAGGCTACCCGTCTGTCTCGTGAGTATCAGATTCCTGCTATGCCCGATGCGAAGGTACAGAAAGGGTCCAAGTGTGGGGAGAGCGAGCAAGTACCTCTGCACCAGTTGTAGTATAGGAGGGTACAACGAACATCTGCTGTCTGTCAGTGAAGTTCAACCAAACAGTCGTTATAGTTGGGACTGGTACCGATAAACAGAGAACAACAGTATATATGCTATCAAAGACAAAATGAAGCTGTAGATATTTCATTATTCCACACAAAACGAACAAGACCGTCGATCGAGACAAGACCTCACACATGTCACAGTCGGAACATCCCGGCTATCCTGTTGTTTCGATCACGTGATGTTTGCGAATACCCTCTGGGGAAATCTGCAATTGACGAAAGCAAGCTCCGACTCGCATCAAACCCCCCAATTGAACCCTCCACATTCGCCTCCGCGCAACCTAATCTCATACAATGGCTGGGGTAAGCTCCTCACCGACTCTCGCGCGAAGAGATTTGCACGCTGAGGCAACGATGGACCGAGCTGGGCTGACTGAACTACGATAGACTACCGCCCCATGGGCGTCGCAGAAGGCGTACCGCACTTACCGCTCGGCTTATGGACCTAAGTACGTTTGAAGATCCACGATGGCGATGCTGAGAGAGGGAGGAATGGAGGGCTAACAGAGCGCAGGTACAAGATCCAGCCAAACATTGGCGGGTGGACTGTCAAGGCGACGACCAAGCTGTGGGTACCCCCCGGACCGAGATGGAAGTGACGGCAGGGCGGCCTGGATGGGGATAGGAGATGGATATAAGACGGGCTGTTTGGGATAGACATGCTGACGGCAGACAGTGGCATGACGCTTGCCGGCTTCGGCGCGACCGCCGGCTTCTTCGCACTCTTCTTCTTCGGCGAGGTGCCGATTGTGCGCAAGGATATCCTCTCGGTACGTTCCCAGAGATTGGGTGACATGGTGGCGGTGTCAAGGGAGAGTGGGAGCTAATGGCTTTGCAGAAGGTGCCTGTTATCGGACAAAGGTTCATCAGGGACATTCCAGCTTCGGACAACGTATGTGCTATCCCTTCTTGTTTGGTGGAGGAGATGGGTATGGCATGGGATACTGACGATCATACAGCCTTTCTAATCGACTTGCTTGATTCGAATAGGGGAGTGGGTTGGGATGGAAGACGGAGAGGAGAGAAGGGAGAGGAAACATGGGAGATGTTTAGAAAGTGTATATTAAGCGCTATATAAACTAGAAGGCGTGTTATTCCACCGACCAGGCTCATGGGACAGTGACCACAGTCTCTTCCGAAGTGTGCGATGTGAGGGATTGCAAGGTGGTTGTGATATTGATTGCAACTGTGAAGCTATGAGTCTTGGGTTCCCCGATCAGATGAATCCAGGATGGCATCCAACACCCAACAACCGGTTAGGACGCAGGAACAGCAGTATGTATACACATATATATTACCGTTTGTATATATTCGCAGAGCTCCTGTTGAAGCCGATACGATAAAGTTGTATGTGATGTTGTAAAGTGTAAAGCACGGTAGATATTTCCCCTTCTAGCAGGTTCCAATAGCTCCACGGCTGACAGATACCAATCCCGACAGGGATGGGCCGGCGGATAGCTGAACCCCACGACAGCACACCAGTACAAACGCCAGCATAACTCATTTAAACTCAGCGCTCCTCTCCACCTTCTTTTGTTTCTCCTTTCCAGAATAGCTTAATATATAACATTCATTAATTTCCCAAGCGGCGACAGCGTCAATGCCAGCATAGCATAGCGAGCACCTCGTACCTCCACAGCGAACTCCCCCTCCTGTCGTCTCATCCAGAAACCCCACCATCCATCAGACACCCACGAGGCTGACCACGCCTACTCAACCAACAGCGCACAGCCACGCAGACCAGCCAAGCTCGAAACCTTCCGATCACCTCAGATCCATCCAGCATTCCGATACATAACCGTCTCAGCTATCGAATCCCAATCAACGGCCTACAAGCGCCCAGGCCCCCCTCCAGGCCGCCGCGGCAGCCTGCTGGCTCCATAGCACAGCCTTGTCTCGCCCCAAGCTGCACGACTCACACGGCGACTCACACCGAGGGGCAAAGCTGCCTAGACTAGCGAGAGAGACACCCAGAAGGTTCGCATAGGTGCAGGGGCAATATAGCAGATATGTCGGCGGCACGGGCACAACAGCTGAAGGAGGAGGGGAATAAGTAGGTTGGCCCGTCTTTGCGTTTGTTCTCTTGGTTATATTTCCTGCTTTATTCGTAGTTCTGCCGCCCCTGCTTTTGAACTACTCCTGCTTCTGATCCTGTACTTTACTCCGCTCTACTGCTGGTTTCGGTTCTCACTGTTGGGTCACGAAGCAAGTGCTGGCTGAGAGTAGAGCAGGCATATCAGAACAGACGAGAAAAAATACACAGAGAGGCCGGTACTAGGGATCATCACACTCGCCATGGACGACGTTCCAGACGAGCCCGAGGACTACATCCCCGCCCCACCTCCCCCCGAATACCCCATCATTATTTCTCCTACATCCCCGACCGACTTCCCTCCTATCCCCACTCGTTCCTCTCCCGACGATGACGCAGTCGAGGACACGAGCGAGGACGAAGACACAAGCTCAGGCGCATCCACACCCAGAACCCCCATGACCGAGGCCGAAAGAGCCCACGCACTCGAGCTTCACACTACCACCACCGCCGCCTCAGCAGCTAACCTCGAAGCATCCAGATTCTTCCGCTCCAATGACCCCGCGCAAGCCGAGGCGCTCTACACAAAGGCCATTCTCCTTGATCCGTCCGCACCGATGCTGTACACCAACCGTGCGATGGCGCGGTTGAAGCTAGGGCTACTGCAGGGTGTGCTGGAAGACTGCGCGTCAAGCCTGAAGATCAAGGAGAAGGCAAATATGAAGGCGCGGCATTACGGGGCGCAGGCACTGATGGGGCTAGGTCGGGGAAGGGAGGCGCTGGAAGAAGCTATGGAGGCATATAAGATTGCTGTGAAGGAGGAGGCGGGGAGTTTGGGAAGTGTGGTGTCGGTGGTTTTGAAGTGTAAGAAGGCTGCTTGGGAGGAGAGGGAAGCGGAGAGGATAGCGGGGACGGAGGGGGCGAAGGGGAAGGTTGTGGAGGGGCTGAAGCGGGACTTGGAGAGGCGGGTTGAGGGGGCTGAGGAAGGGGAAAGGGAGGGACTGAGAAAAGAGGGGGAGCAGATGATTGAAGAGGTTGAGAGTGTTTGGGTTGAGGCTGGGAAGGCCGAAAAGAAGAGGATCGTGCCGGATTGGGCGGTTGATGATATTACGTTCTCCTTCATGGTCGATCCCGTCATAGTAAGTCATACCCCTCAGAATTATTTTCCCCTGTACCACTTCATCCCCCCTGTTAACACACCTTCCCACAGACAAAAACAGGCAAATCCTACGAGCGCGCCTCGATCCTCGAGCACCTCCGCCGCTCTCCCACTGACCCTCTCACGCGTGAACCACTGCGCATAGACGAGCTGCGTCCCAACCTAGCGCTACGGGAGGCATGCGAGGAGTTCCTGAAGGAGAATGGGTGGGCCGTTGATTATTAATTCCGTGGTTGGATAAGTATTTGGATGGTGCGCCATGAGGAGGGGGCGACGTCACATCGGTCAGGTTAGCGGCATCATAGCGGGAAATGGGATGAGATGAAGATAGATATACCCATGTATGGTTAGCACAGAGAATGGAGCATTGTTTTAAAGATTTATTCTGTGGGTGAGGACGGTCGTCGAGCGGCCGTTGGGGCTTAAAATAGTGGTTTGTGATGTTGGGATGTCGAGAAGTGGTTTCTTGGTGATTTTTTGGGTATCATGCTTGGGTTGGGGGAAGACTGATACAGACGTTTTCTATGCTGTGGGGAGTTCATCATTGTGGTCGCTATCTGTTTCTAAACAGAGACATCCCTTACCCCTTAGACATATGACTGACGTCGTTGAGTAGGTCTATGCAAAATCCAGATCTTCGGGACCACCAGACCTCTAGAGTCAAGTCTAAGGGGAAGAGACCTTCTGTGGGACAAAGACGCCTTATTCCTTTCCAGAGACAGTTTTGGCATCTAAAGCCTAAGGCGGCTTTATTGACTGTCAGGGACCCAACCCTTCCCTGTCCACTATGCCGGGGGGGGTTCGATTTTGGTTTTGCAGCAGCATGAATCACAATCACTATATTCGTCGAGACCGTCTTAATGTTTTGTCCGCACATCAAACGTCTTTATCCTCGAGGAAATAAAATCTCTCCTTCTTCACATATATAGCATTGTCCTCGCCAATATCGTGTTCAACTTGGATACCAGATCTCGTCACTTCTTCGAAAAGCAACACGTTCATCAATAGTCCGGGAACATCAGTCTACACTTCAACGCGCACTTCTTCACCCAAAAGTTCGCCTCCCTTCTTGCCTCCCTACACCATGGTTGGAGCATCACATCCCGATGCAGCAACTGCACGGCGACCCCGGCACCAAGCACTCATGCAGATTCAGGAGTCAACAGTCAGGCTAGCGATACTATTACGAGACCATGCAATCCGGCGCGAGCAAGCACTAGAGCAGGAGTGTACGCTCCAGCGAGACTGCACAGCCCGATTGGAGGCCAACCTTCATCAAGAGATCGACCTATTAGGACAGCGTCCACCGACAAAAGAGCTTGAGCAACTGCAGAGACTGCTACGCGGTACCGAGAGGATGCGGGCGGCTATGGAGCGGCGACGGGCTGAAATACAGCGAGAGGTTGGACAGGTGCGCGCGTATATCTCCGCTCTACATACGGCGGGGTCCCACATTACGGGCTTCGATCTGAGCAGTGAGACTGGTGCAGGGTCTGGGAGTGCTTTATCTGGGTGAATGGGGCATGGTTGCTGGCCGAGATGCTTCCGGTGGGGGGTGGGGGGTGAAATTTGGGGTGAAATTTGGGGTGCGTGATATGTTATACTAGGGCGTTGAACGTCTGTAGGTATATCGGGATGCTGAGAGATCAAAGAGTGGGATGCACAAGGTGTTAGGAGAGATCTCTATGAAGAGGTACGGGTAGATGCAAAGTTGAACTATTTCTTATTGATTTGAATGACATCCTATTTTATTTTATTTTATTGTCCTAAATATGAGGTGTTTGCTGCTATTTACTTCGGAATATATCGATGGATGGTCATCGCGAGATCTACATTATGCCTTTCTCCCACAGAACAAAGTGAACCCCCAAAGGAATATTCCAAGTATATGGTAGAATACTCCCGCTAAACCTCTCCCCCTTTCACCCATACCCCTTTAACAACACCTCACAAAACTCTTCGACGCCCACCCAAACCCAGCGGCTCCTCAACACCACTCCACCTTCCAACACCACAAACAATGGCCACCAGGAACACAATACCACATCCATCCCTCTCCCTCTCCCTTAACACAAACATCGCCTTCCTCCAGAATGCTATTATTTCTCTTCTCACTGAGCAAGCCAAGCTGTCCGACAAGATCGACAGGCTAAAAGGCCTCGTTGAGGAGTTACGATGGGAGACGCGACGCGATACTGAGATGCTAAGGGAGTGGATGGGACGTCCAAGTTGCTTGAGTGGGCAGTTTATGGCAGTGGGGGATGTGGGGGGTGTGGTGGGGAGGGGAGACTGGAAAGAGGGGGCGGAGAAGACGGAGGGTTTGATGGGAGAAGAAGCAATTATGAAGGAGGAATTAGGCGGAGAAGTTGTAAAAGGAGAATTGGATGGTTCCTGAGATGGGCAGTGGATAGGTGGCGTGCGGGATACGCCAATGCAATCTTCAATTCTCCGGTTGTCTCTCAGCCTGATCCCTTCGCATACATCCCGGTTTCATGAACGTGTAAAATATAGATATCATTCTCCCAGTTCCTCTCATCTATCAGTCGCACAACAATGCGGAATCCACAATCCCTCCTCTCCCAAACGCCACGCGCACCTTATTGCTAGGTATGAACTGAAAATTTGTTATGTGCGGATACGGCTACGTGTAGCCAATATCTCACTCGTTCCATCGTGCAACACCAAGTGTTATCACTCTCAATTATCCAAGTGGGGTGTGCATCCAAATGTCACCCTTCACCCGATCTAATCTCCCTTTGCCCCTTTCCTCCCCCGTGACACAGCGCCTGTGCCAACTCCGAATCCGCCCACATTTCCATCGTCACTTCCAGCCCCGTCTCGTAATTCAATCAGATCTCCGACTTCCTCCCTCGACACCTGTCTTCCCAATGGCGTTACGGGCCTTCCAAGCCGCCTCACCCACCCCTCGATAGCCGCAGCAGCAACTTCGATGCCTCTTCCGCCACTTCCGGACGCATCTCCTACACCACTCGCGCCTTCTCTATCGGAAAATCCAGTTCCAGGTTTAGTCGCTACATCATCAATCGTCAACCCCGGCACATGCCTGTTAACCCAGCGGTTCAGCCCATCCTGTGCCGGGCCCGGCCTCTTAACATCCGGCCCAAAAGTTCCCACACCGCCAGGGCCCCGGAACCAACCTCCCCTAGCCGCAGCTTCACTGGTAGACTCCCGCCTTGGTCTACCCACCGAGACAGCACGCCCCGCCCCCACACCACTATTCAAATTACTCAGTCGCCTCGGCCCTGGACTCGCAGCAGGAGACGCAGTTGCAGAGATATCAGCCGAGGCACGCGGTGAGTCAAGCAATGACGCGACGCTCGAGGGTACATCGCCGCTTTTCCGGCGTCGGCGCGGGAAGTAGCCTAGTTTCTTGCGCGGCAGGCGCGCTATTTGGGTCGGTTCGGAGGCTGGGGCGGAGGGGAGTAAAACCCAGCGGACGGGGATCCAGGGGTCGCCATCTGGGTCAGAGGCATCTGGTTCTGGGGCGTCTGGGGGTGAGAGGATAGAGTTTGCCCAGGGGGAAGTTGCAGAGGGCGAGGAGAGGTTAGGCGGTTCCTCATCGGTTGATATAGGCGCGGGGACGTCATTGGGAGGGTCGCAAGGGACCCCACGCACGGCACAGGCGTCGACGGGGACGAGGACGGTTTTGCGGAATTGGATGACGTCGTTGGGCCAGAGTCGGTTGGCTTTGCGGAAGACGGCCGGGTCGCAATTGTATTTTAGAATGACGCCAGCGAGGGTATCAGTTGGTTTGACGTGGTGGACGTATACGAGGGCGTCAGTGTCGTCGTCGGTAGCTGAGCTGGCAAAATCATCAGACGTGCGGCGCTTGTGGCGCCCGATCTGGAGACCTGAGTTGATGCCTTCGTGGTCCTGCATTGCTGAGGCTGTCTTCAGGAGGTTGACGGCTGAGTTGCGTGCCGCGAGTGACTCTGCCGCGACATCTCTGCCCTTGCCTTTGTTCGGTTTGCCAGAAGGTCCCCATTCTGAGAACGCCGGCGATGGTGTGAAGCTATTCTGTCTCTTCCTTCTTGGGGCACCAACAGCTTTCGGTGCAGGGCTGGCCGCCGTGTCACCGCTGAGAACTGAGCTTGCCAGCCCTTGGAGAGCAGACCAGCTACCCGTCCAGCCCCCATCAAAGAGGCCCTTTCCTAACCCCTGTCTCTGTGGGATACTCCCTTCCCTTATTGATCCGCCCAGCAGCCCGCCATTGCTCCTGCCCCCTATGCTCTCACTACCACCTATCCGACTTGGATGCGCAGCCGGCAGCGGGCTAAGGTCTCTCGAGGGTGCTTCCCCATCACTATCTGTGCTTATAAGCCGTCGTGCGCGCGGTCGTACCGTGGCCGAAGATAGAGTCCCCGTATTTGCGCTGCGCTCATCCCTCGTCCGGTTTGACGTCGTGGGAAACGGCGAGGTCATCCTCGTGTGCCGCGGTGCGGACGGGCATGAAGCCTAAGCCGTTGTGAGCATGCGCGCGCAGCTAGCCGCGGGAGCCGTGCCGGCCGCGGAAGTTGAGCTCGTTATCTTCGTGCTATGGAGCGATGGTCGCGTTTCAATGGTAGAGCTTCGTGTGAATTGATTCAGGTCGTTGGAACACTTGGCCGCGGTAGCCTAGCTCGTGTTGCCCAGCCAGTATCTTTCGAGAGTAGAAGCAGCAGTCAATAAAAGAGCTTCAGCGGCAGTTAACAACCTCAGATTGAGTACTTAGGACGACGTCGTCGTTCTGAGAATCATGGGTTGGTGACGATACCCTGATAACCAAGGCCGGAAGTGTCCTTTCACATTGGCCCATGAGCTCCTCGTGTATACGCACCATCCCCAAACAGCCGATCGGAAAGTCGGCGTCGCCTCTCCGCCCCGCCCCGCCCCCAGCCTTGGCGACATTGGCCAGTCACGTTATTGCACCTTCTTATAGGTGATTATAACTTCATGAACAACAATACAATGTGGTTGTTGGTATTGATCAAATAGCGGTTTATATTATATACATTCCAGTATACAAAAGTCAGGTTGGGGCATTTAGCTTCGTATTTCTACGGGCCTAGGCTATAAATATGATTTCTACTAATCCAAGCCGGGCTATAACGTATTTCACAAGCGAACGAGGCACACAAGCGAGCGAGGCACGAAAACACTAAAACGCGTCAACTTGACTGCAGTCAACTATGCCACCACTAACACAAGCCCAATACTCTAATAAAGAGGGTCGAATACTACAAGCTATCCAAGCAATGAAGCAAGGCCATATTCAAAGTGTCCGGGGTGCTGTAACATTGTACGATGTAGACCCAGAAACTCTCCGTCGACGACTTTAGGGTACACCTTCCTGACGCGACTGTACCCCTAACTCACGTAAATTGACTCCGTACGAAGAGTCAGCTCTCGTTCGGTACATCCTCGACCTAGATTCACGTGGATTTCCACCCTAGCTACAAGCTGTGTAAGAAATGGCAGACCTTCTACTCTCTAAACGAGGCGAGAGCCCTGTTAGGATAAACTAGACTACTAACTTCATTAAGCGTCGTACGGAAATCAAAGCAAAGTTTAGTTAGAAGTACGATTATAAACGAGTAAAATGCGAAGATCCTAAGATAATTTAAGGGTAGTTCTCCCTTATACAAAATATAGTTGCAAAGTACGGAATCTTAGAGTAGGATATCTACAACTTTAATGAAGTAGGTTTTGCAATGGGAGTTATTGCTACTACAAAGGTAGTCATAAGCTTAGAAGCAAAGAGCCGTCCAAAGACTATATAGCTAGGGAATAGAGAATGGGTGTCAATTATCTAAGGTGTTAATTCGTACGGATAGGTACTCCCGCCATTCATTATTTTTAAGGCGTAGAACCACCTCTCTACTTGGTACGAGGACTTAGGATTACTAGACAATTAGGTAATTACGCTAAGTGAGAATGGGTGGACTTCAAATTCAATTAGGTACGAGTGGATTTAACACTTCAATTAGCATACAAATGCTCGTATGGTTAGAACCTATCGCCTTCTTATTCTTGATGGGCATGAGAGCCACCTCTCTACTTAATTTTAACACTACTGCATAGAACGGAAGATAATTACCCTCTGTATGCTACTACACTCGTCACACATTCTTTAGCCTCTTGATGTGAGCTGCTTTGCGCCACTAAAGCTCTCATATGGAAAGCAGATTGAAACCTTCGTACGAAACCAGCTAAACCACATCATAAAGCTTAAGTTCCTCTCTGCATTCAAAGAAGCATTCAAAGCTACATTTACAGAGTAGAACATTAAGAGTGGATTCTAAGCTATAGGACTAGTTCCATACGAGCCGTAGACTGTCCTCTCTCACTTAAATCTACGCTTAAGGACTCTAACTCCTCCTATAGTTAAGAGTAGCAATTGGACTTCAAAGACTCCTTAAACTATACGGGAGCTTAACTTTCAAACAGAGCACATTAAGAACTACATCGTACGACATTAGAACAGCTCTCCTACCTCAATTAATGATGCTGTTAGCTGCCTTGTTAAAGGGGCAGAAATGATGATGCATTCTGCTGTTCTACTTAAGGCAGAGGTTAAGGCTCTACAGGCTGCAAATGAACAGAAAAAGAGGAGGGAAAGGAAGCGTAAGAGGCATATAATGCAAGGGGGTAGTCTCTCCGTACAAGAGGGAGAGGATATCCTTTAGAGTGCTAAGGTTGATGCTCAACTCCGTACGGAGGTGGCAAGTGAGGCTACTTGGTAGGTGGGTTCTACAGGCCGACAGCAACGATGTAGCACATGTGGTAATATAGGGCATAATGCTCGTACGTGCGAGAGGCGCCAGGAATTAATTACGATCGAATAAGGGTTATTATATAGGGTAGTGGTGTAGTAGAAGTGGTAATAGTCAGATTTTGGTGTTTTCGTGCCTCGCTCGCTTGTGTGCCTCGTTCGCTTGTGAAATACGTTATTATTTATTTTATTTAAATATAAAATGTAAAATTATAAATTATAAATTATAAATTATAAATTATAAATTATAAATTATAAATTATAAATTATCATCAATCTATCCCAACATCCTGTGATCTGGCAACTATAAACTGATTAATTAAAGAGAAACATCATCTTTTTGACTGTGAGAATGTGTCAAAGGCACCGAAAGGCAAAGGGAATGAAAACTTGGCAGTGCCAATACTGATACGTCAGTGAATTACACAAGCTTCTCGTCCCGCCAACATTGGCACATCGACATCCTACTAAGGTCTGAGACAGAGACAGAGACAGCCACCGCCAATATAGACCCTCTATTTCCAGAATCATCGTATCAAGCCCCTCATGTTGTAGGAGCTTTGAAGGTGTCAAGGCAAGGCCGAAAGAAAGACCGAGGAAGTTGGGTTCCGGGCCGCATCTGCAATCTGTAAGTTTTTGCTTGTCCCACGCAGCATGCTGTAGCATTGCCAAGCCCTAATTTAAGTGAAGCTTATCTTATTTTCTCTGAGTATATGATTCCGTTAGAAATCTCAAATTCAAACATAGCCACTGCCTCTCACCATATCCAAAATTGTGTCATTCCTATACTCTCCACGCGGCCCAACATCAATCCCATCCCGCCATTCCTCCCAGATAACTGTGAAGTTTTAAAACATCCAACTTTAGAGCCACCAATCCAACCTATACCTCTAAGTTTTCTCTCCTATAGTTTGATAGTGGAATTGGCTCCGGCCCTAGGAACCAAATCTTGCTTGAACTGGGTTGGACGCCAATAAGGTTTATAGCACAGCATTGTATTGCAAACCTCATTAGAGTCCAATCTTGTGAACCCTACGCGTAAGTGCTAATAGCTTCGTTGACTGCGCCAAATCACCTGTATTTCCGCCATCTTCTATAAATTCAGGGGTAATTAACCCCCTCCTCACAACCGCAATCTCATCATCCTTTATGAGCAAAAGATCCCCATTCTTTGTTACCTTCATAGTCAAATCCAAGTCCTTCCTTGTAGTCAGCCAGTCAGTAGGGAAAAAGAAGTGCCGTACGAAGTTGTTTGTTTCGGCCGCCTCCATGTCAACAGCGCAGACCCATTGGCTAATACCCAGGAATATCAGACGCTGCGATTGTCCGGATATGGTGCACGTGTTCCCAATGAGTACTTCGACGCTATTGGATAAGGTGCGATAGCTTGGTTCTGGGGCCGCAGAGGTTGACTCTGGAGTAAAATCCAATGTATTCCATACTATGAGCTTCGATTTTGAATGGGGTTGGTTGGGTTTGCTGAACATGGTTGCGAGAGCAGTGCCATTAAAGCAAGAGGTAATTGATTGTATTGAGAGCTCAGGTAGGATCTTTCCCTGCAGTTCAATTCCTGTTTCGCCTGTGAGTCTCTGTAATGTCCTCCAATCGTGGATATGGGCTTTGAGGTGCGTTATGACAATAAGTTGGTCGCGATCATGTGGATGGTTTATCCATCGACATGGCTCACGGTTTTCATAATTTGTGGTGGCCAAAATGGTATTGTCATCCGGTGATATGGACCAAAGCATGTCAGACTGAGCAGAGCATATAAGAATCCGTTGTAATCCCGGTTGGCAAACAACTTGTTTCACTGCTACATATGTTCGATAGTCGAACAGGACTTGCGTTGCCAAAAGAGAACGATCCCGACGTATTAATCTACGGATCATAGTCCTGCTTGATGAGTCAACGCTGATAAGTGTCTGGCTTTCGGCTTCAAAGCGAAGAAAATGAATTGAAACCCCACGAGCGTGGTGGAAAAGTTCTCCCGTATGTAGGCCGGAATCAATAGCATACGCGTGAACAGAACCGTCTTCTTTACCAACAAAGAATGACTCTCCAATGTCATCACATGCTATTGATGTGATTAAGACAGAATTTTCGGAAGTGTCTGAAGTTATCCCTTGTGTGGTATTGGGGCCATCTGTAGTGCGTCCAGATTCGTTCTCCGTAGATGCTGTTACAAGATCAGCAAGGTCCCAAACCCGACACCGCGATCCTCTAATGTCGAGCAGACGTAAGCCATCAAGGCTGAAGGTCAGATCCTGGAGTCCAGGCTCAACGGAACCAATTCGATAAACTAAATGTAGTGTCTCCAAGTTGAAAAGTTGAATAGTTCCAGCTGGATCAGCGGTAGCTAGCATACGGCCATCAGCCGAACAAGCAAGCACGTGAGCGAATGCCACAATACGCTCTTTAACCTCTCCAATAGAGGTATCAAAGAGCACCAGTTCGCCATCTGTGTATGCACATGCAAGCAGATGTGCATTTGATGCGTTGCCAAAAACCAGACATCGCACCCCCGACGAGCCATATGGTCTTCCCAAGCTCTCAGCAATCTTGCCGGACTCTCTACTATAGAGAGCCTCAAACGAATTCGTATAAAGATTCCATAACAAGATATCTTGGCCCTTGTATATGACCGCCAGCAGCCCGCAGTCGATCCCGAACGCGGCCGTAGTTGGGCGTCGATAAACTTGAATTGTCATAGCTTCTAGGCCTGTAGTCCACTCGACCGCCACTGATGGACCCCCTGCATCTAAATCCCAAAAATTCAAGCGGTGGTCCTTTAGAGCCCCAAGGAGAAGCCGATCTTCATCGTCAAGAGAGAGCGTCATACATTGTTGAGGTGCTTCAAACACGTGCAGCTTAGTTTTAGACTCAAGGTCCCAAATACAAATAGATTTAGAGCCTGCTGAAACGAGAACGTTCTTAAACTCGCCAAATATCAAGATCCTGATAGGCTCACCATGTTGAAGAGTTGCAATCTTTTGACAAGTTGTTTGTTTGAAGATGAATATTTTACCACTGAAACATCCAACCGAGAACTGCGTCTTCGAACATGCTATGCTTGAGTATTTCTCAAGCATATCAACGACTGTAGCCAAGCAATCATCCCATGTTTTAGCTCGTAGGCCCCGGACGGTGATACTTCGGGCGGATGATCCAAACTGTTTCCGTAAAGCAGTTTCCGGCGGGCAAAATGGCGGAATGAGATTGTAAATCGATCTCGGATACTGTTCTAGATTTTTTCCGAACTGCATCACTAAGCGCACCAAGTCGGTCGCCCACGAGCTGAGCAATGCAACGTCTGCAGATGTTGATGATGCCTGGGTGGGAACTTCCTGGAGAAATGTGCCAAGAGCCTTCCCAGTTTCTACCAGGCGCTGTTGATCAGAGTGCTTCGCAATGTATTTAACCCAATGTAGGACACTGCGTGACTTAAAAAATCCTGCCAGGGTGAGTAGCACATCTCGATCCGTCGAACTTGCGTGTGGTATATGGTCGCATAAGGAATTCGAAGCATAGTTCATAAAAGCAGAATCTTCTCTAGACATGGTACTGACATTGGACCTTCGATTCCTTGGGCCTTTTATAGGGTCACTATTGAGGAACTGTAAACTAGTCAGCAACAGGCGACGATGACCTTGTTTCTCATTGACTGAAAACTCTGAAGCTGTGCCAGCGTCAAGGAGAAATTGTCGGGCAGTCAAATGAGTTATCTGTACGTGGCCATTTGTATCAATATAGACTAGTTGCCCGCAACAGGATCGTATCGAGTGTTCGAGGTCGTCGATTGACACCTTAAGGTCCAGTTGAAGGGCCTCGTGAAGCTCTGGAACTTTCAGTGGGCGGATTGAGCACAGCGTCCATGTAAGAATAGCTTTCGCAAGCTCCTTCCCATAGGTGGCTTTTGACATGATATCTAAAATCCGGGCATACAACTCATTCATATCTGTAGGGACCTCGTCTAATATTCTTTGCTTGTCGGTAGAAGTGTGTGCATTTCTGAGCTCTTGAACAACGATGCTGACCCATAAAAAGCATCCTCTCGATTTATCGAGGATCTGGCGGACAATTGATTGCTGGCCATCTGAATCGACGGATGGGAGTGCATCCATATTTGCACGGAGATACATTGTGATGTCGGACTTGCTATCCTCTTCGAGAATTCCTTCCAATATCACACTCACTTTAGACTCCCCTAAGCTTTGACGAGGCTCAAATCGATTCCGTGACGTTATTATGATGTGTATGAAAGATATCTCAGCCGTTTTCATGAGTAGGGCGATAATTTCCGCCTCATTGTTGGATTCGTCTAAGGCATCAACCACCCAGTAGTGAATGTCTTTGCAGGAAACCTTGAAAATACCCTCTAGAAACAATTTGCGCCATATAGTACGGTAGTCACTCTTTAAATTTTTGTCTTTCTCCAGAATATTTAGACAAGTTGTTAGCATCCTCTCGTCGGCGTTAGCCATCTGCCACGCCATAGATAGCAGAAATGAGGTGACAGTAGCCTTTTCCTTTGTGTCATACCGAAAGAAGTAGAAGCTGCATTGCTTTTTGAGTTTTCTGAGATACGAAATAACCTTTCCACTCAAGATAGTCTTTCCTGTAGCTGGCTTTGCAGTGATAGAATAAATAGGCGAGCTATCATTACTGATCCATTCTTGGAAGTTTTCTTTTCCAATCAACCACTCGAGTGAACCTTCCATGCGATGACTGTCAGCGCTAATAAAGTCGTCTTCTGGTGCGTCGGATACGCCCAGTAAATCGTCGAGATGCAGCCGCTCATTGTTAAATTCTTCTTTTGATAACCCGAAGCGGTCCCGCAAGATGGCCAAGACCGAAGCAAGTGCATTCCTGACTGTGAGGTAGCTGGGGTCGTTTTGGGAATCGTACTTGCAAATGCCGCGATGGTTCGCATGTATGTATGCTCTGCGTTCGTTTGCGTATCCCATTGTTGCCAGATCTCTCCCAACAATGACACTCTTTGTAACAGCAAAGCTCGTGGGAATAGTCTCGTAGAAAGAGTACAGAAGGAGATCTTGGCAACAGTCCGGAAATTCATCGTTGATAGAATGGAGGGCGGCAGAATCACGATTGAGGTCGTTGACATAATCTCTCTTTCCACCCATCAAATTGAGAACCTTTGAGAGAAGCTGAGCACAATCGGCTCCTCTATGGGGCGTAGCTAGGAAAAGTATACCCTGGATGCGGGATACTAGCGATGCAAACTCCTTCTTTGCTCTTGCCAGGAGATATGCCCGTTTTATGACGAGCCCCCCCATACTATGGCCGACAAACACAATAGGAGCCTAATCCGAGATAAGTAATTGATCGCTGGGGTATGAGCCAGCAAGAATAGCAGAAACAGAAATGTTTCCCGCAACGAGTATCCGCTCCGCGCAAACCCTAGGCCGCCCTTGAGCTAAAGCTATTGACAGCGAAAAGTACTATATGAAGATTTGGAGCTACACGAGATAAATATAAAACGAAAATGAACATACATTTGTGTCCTGAGGAATTGATGGACAATGGAGAATAGAACTGAGCAGCGCATTTGCGAAGTCGTGGATACCCAAATTACTTTTCTTGCCCCAATTGGAGTCATATCCAAAGCTGTGTATGCGGACATCTTGCATAGATTCGTCATTTGGCAGCCACTCTTTGGGCCAGTAAGTTGACTGATCATTTGGTTTGGTCCATGTCTTCCGTGACCCACCCCCAAGTCCGTGTACGAAAATCAGATCAGCGTTTGAGGGACCAGATGGTGGTATATGTAGGGTATTCAGCCCCAAAGGACCTATTGCATCCTCCGATTTCTGGTTATCGCCTCCCCCAGGGAGCCAACTTCGGGTGGAAGACAGTAAAGAGCGACCAGTAGAGGTTGAGGATGCGGTTGGATGGGATCTAAGATCCATAGCCTGAAACAGGGCCCGGGTTTACCCTGACCATGGTGTCGGTGCGATACCTGCGATACCGGAAGACTAAACAAAACAGAACTGTCAGCGCGCAAGTCCTATACAAGCTATAATATATAAGTTGGGAAAAGCTAACTTGAGGCTTTGTTAGACAAGGCTTGTCCGATCAAGCCGGGGGGTGGTCTAGCGTCACACCTACAATGTATGACTACCTCTGGTCGATATGGACTGCGGCTGGCTGAAGAGGGTAGAAAATAACTGTATGATGGCCCTGATTTCTTGCCTTCCCCGCCTTCCCTAACTTCCTTGTCTTTCTAGCCTCACTACGAATTGATTCGCCTCCATCGCCTCCAAGCCAGACCGGTCGGAAGGATCAGGACGGCTAGAAGCGCTGGGAGGGTTGCATCGCATGGCACTGCATTGTGATTATTACATGGGTTGAGATGGCCAACCAATTACCCGCCCGTACATACAAACGTCAATAGTATGCATAGTACGATAAGTAGGAGCGGGCGGTGGCATTGTTGTCTTCGTGCATGATGCGTAGGACTGTTACGCAGCACAATCTCGAATGCAAGTCAGGCAGGCGCAAGCGAGTGGATTCGGCCCAACCCCACCAACTGTTTTTTCAGCCTTATTCAGTAACCTTATGGTTTACGGACTGCACGAGAGTTTAAATTTTAACCTGTCAAAAGGAAGGCCTCGCCACTGGCTTCTATTTATTCTGTCTGGAGTATTCTGAGACTCTAGGCGCACTTTCCACCAGTCTGCCAGGAAGGGGCAGCCGCTCTCCCGGCCTCACCGATCTTTGCCGTCGCCATTTACCCTCACTCTCCAAACTTAGCTGGTGCCACGGCATACTTTGGCAGTTTTGGGCTCACTACATCTACCACTACAAGTATGGCTACTCCCATGGAAGTTTTGCATGTGATGACCCCAGCGGAATGGGGCAAGCCAATAGACGTCGATGAAAAATGGATTCATTTTGTAGATGATAACGTCAAAGCAAGTAAGTCTAACTTGCTATGTTTGATTAATCATACTGGTCAAATTTAACAAAGTCAGTATTACCTCCAGGCACAGTGGTTGAAAGCATTCGCCCTCATGGAGCCAGCTATTGGACTAGGACTGCCGAGATTTCAACTCAAATGCCTGATGGTACACCCCGTTCCTATTTTCTCAAAGTAAGGTAGTCTCTGCCAAGTTGATATCAAACACCACTAATGGCTTTGGTAGGTATCCCAAGGCGACAATGGCAAGGGTATGGTTACTGGAGAGTTTGCGTCGATGACGGCGTTATACCAAACCCTACCTGAGTTTGTACCAGAGCCCATTGGGACTGGCTCATATGCATCTGCTCCAGGCATACACTTTTTTTGCTGCCAGCTAATTAATATGACGGATGAGATTCCTGAAATTCAAGCCTTCGCTTCGACACTTGCAGAGCTGCACAAGAAAGGAGTCTCCCCTGGCGGAAAATACGGATTCCATGTGCCCACTTATAAAGGTACAATCCCTCAGTACACTGCGTGGCATGACACCTGGGAAGAGTCATACTACCACTCTATGAAGTGGTTTATGCATGCTGAAGAGAAATCCCAAGGCGTTGATGAGGAAATGCGAGAGCTTTGTCAAGACGTCCTTGACAAGGTCATACCACGCCTACTTCGACCGCTTGAGACTGGGGGCCGTCACATACAACCTCGTCTCATCCATGGTGACCTTTGGGCGGGAAATACCTCATGGAATATTGACACTGACATGCCAGTCATCTACGATGCAGCAGCCTTGTATGCCCACAACGAATGTAAGTCCGGCACCAGAGATTCGAGAATGGAGGTTGGAAAATCTGGTACCAGATCATTGATGCTGATCACACATAGTGGAAATGGCTGCTTGGCGACCAATACGCCACCTTATTGGGAGACAATACATGGCAGCATACTTCGACTATTTCCCTATTTCAGCTCCCGAGGAAGACCAAGATGATCGCAACATGCTTTACTACCTGTAAGATCATTAATCAATCCCGTTATATTATACGTTCGGTCATTGACAACAGCTCAAGCCGATGGGACCTCAAGAGCTCGGCCTTATTCTCTGGTAATCTGAGGTACCGAAACATGTGAGTACAGTCGCTTATACTGGATTCACACAGCAAATAAATAATTATGTCACAGGGCCAAAGAGACGATGAAGACTTTAATCGGAAAGTTCCCAGGAGGATACGAAGAGTGGGCGAAGGAGAGAGGAGAGGAGCTCGTCGAACGAGTTATGCCGCCTACAACCATTGGATTGGAATTAGAAGAGCGCCCTGTTGGCAATAACGCAACTTAAACTTTTCAGCAACTCCAGTTCGCAACCGACACGAAATGAAGAAATGGGCGATAGCAAATAAAGGTTACTTGCCATTGCTTCGAATCCTGGCCCCAGAGGCTGTATATGTTATGACCTCACGTGGGCACCTGCTCGAATTTCTATGGGCCTGTGAGGATGCTTCGGTAGTCTTAATATGTTGTCTCGCTCATGTCATTCCCATATTGGGGGTGGCACTGATTATGACACTATGGCGAGGGTTGGGGGCTCGTCTTTAATGATTCAGCAGCCGTCAGCAACACATATGAGTGCTTTGAAACTGCTACATACGGAATATGGGCTGGACGTCTCTAACTACTGCGATCTAGATGATTCACTACTTGCGAATAAGGTTCGCCCCGGCAGAGCTTAACCCCCAGAAGTGGTCCTACCTGTGGAGATTTCGAGCGCTTGGTTTAGAATGGAAGTCTCAGGCGAATACATGATAACTAGAACTATCAACCTTTATTGATCCTGGCTTGTTCTTTTGGAATGCCCCCATATGTTGATTCGACAGCGATAGTATGGTCATTGCCTATCGGCACAATATGATTTGCTCTGCCAATTAGATTCCATTGCACAACTCTAGAGCTCGCCTGCGTCTCACCTGCATGATGCAGGTCGTGCCGAGTGAGGCCACCTGCATAACAAAAGAAAGCGCAATCAGGGTTCAAGGTGGGGGAAATAATTACTACACCCAGATCTGGCCATCCCTCATAAACAAGGCTGAACAGCCAAGGCAGATATCGGAAGCTCACAGCTCAACATAATGAGTCGCACCAATATGCAAGTGCGAGATCGGTCTGATACTTAGATCTCCGGCCCTTAATAGAAATACATCGAAAGATTACTTAACTGCCATTCATTCGCACATTAGTTCCAGGACTAAAACTCGACGCACCATCGGTCTAGCACCTCCGATATCCAACAAAATGTCGGATGCGAACGCAACCACTCCACGAGTCTTCCTCGCCAGACACGGTAATTTACCATTTCACACCCTCATATCTTCAACCTTCCCACCTAAAAGTCCTTGGTAGACATCACGTTCATTCTAATAGATTATTTATACTAGGCGAAACCGAATGGACCATCAACGGCCGCTGCACCGGTAATGCCGAGATACCTTTGACCGAGAATGGCATCTCCCAGGTTAAAGGAACAGGAAAAGCATTGGTCGGACCAGGAAAGCTCATTGATCCCAACAAATTGGCGCACGTCTTCACTTCCCCTCGTAAGCGTGCTATTGTTACATTAGACATGCTGCTCGGGCCCACCGATAAAGACCGCCTAGAGAAGGAGGGCAAAGTCACCATTACAGAGGACATTACAGAATGGGATTACGGATCTTACGAGGGTTTAAAGCCACATGAGATCAAGAAAAGCAGGGCCGAGAGGGGACTGCCGAAGTGGGATATCTGGACGATGGGTTGTGAGGGTGGAGAGTGAGTCAATCCCGCATCTCCGAAAGCGAAGCTTGCGACGTGTTACTTCTTGAGAACAACTTTTTAATGTGCTCTGCTCAATCTAGATCAGCCGAAGAAGTGCAAGAGCGACTCGATAGACTCATCGGAGAAATCTATAAGTTGCAGACTCCACACATGGATGGAAAAAGCGGCGAGCCTGCTGATGTCCTGATTGTAAGCACTCATTTATTTTACAGCCTCTTCATGCCACACATCTAAAGATAGTTCAAATAGGTTGCGCATGGCCATATATTACGCGCGTTTACAAAACGATGGCTCCTCTACCCCATGGCCTTTCAGTTCACAATGATGATGGAGCCAGGCGCCATTGGTATCATGAGCTATGCCCATCACAACGTGGAGGAACCGGCTATTCTGGTTGGCATGGCTTTTCCCCAAACACTATAGATTATGAGAGTACCGTGAAAGTCACAGTCGTTCGTTGAGTCCCCAACCTACGAACGAATTTAAGATGCCGTGGAGAATATATCATTGCAATAGTATCAAGAAGTCTCCAATCGTTCGAGTTTTTAGCCACACTGCCCTACTCATAGGGGTCGCGGTTATGTTGGAAAGATTGACGGCAGCACAATCGATCCGCGCATAACTAATACATTATACCATGTATCACGCATTCATTACCATTCGTGGTGCCACTGTGATGCCCTCACTACCATTAGCCAAGAGCAGCCAAGGCTAGTAGAGCAGCATTTTCGATCTCGGTCGTTTAATATTGCGCGCCCCTGTACTAATAACCCCACAGAACTCCACTGCGAGCTATTTTAGCGCTGGAGCCTAGAGTAGCCTGGAACAACCTAAGATCTGGACCCCAATACCAACATGCTGCCTATTCTCACGTGTCCACGCGAGAGAAACGTGCTTGCTGCGCCGTAATCTCCGTATTTTAACACGAGAAAAATGGTATAAAGCGCGTTTGATTTCCTCGGTTTGGGCATCATTATCGACTATCACCACAATGATCATAAATAAGAAAAGAAAGGAATGCCCTACAATGACCCAAATTGACAACCCAGAGATCGTCGTCCATAACATTGTCGATGGGGAGACAGTGCATCAAGTAAGTGACAATGAATGCATGTTACTGAATCCCTTTCTAATATATCGAAGCGCGCTGTCATTATTAGTGGTACCTGCCGCACCTCCGAGAATCCAATCGAGGAGTACCTCATTGTCAAGTCCGCAGACTATGTAGGAAAGGAATCGTTTCCCGTCCAAAACTGGCCAGTTTTTGAGGGGCATTTCAAAGTTCTCGTCATCCTTTCGGCTGGGGCGAACTTTATCTCATTGGAGCACCACCGTGGCATCTCGGAGTATCAATCATTCCAGGTCGAACTTAACTATATTCCGCTTCTCCAAACTCCACCGCTTCACTTGGCTATCATGATCGCGAAGGACTCCCCCCTACTAATTGACTGCCCCCCGAGCAAGAGAGGCGCTATTTCATCAGCCCACTCAGATCTGGATGCAGCAGTCAAGAAATTTCGAATGACCGCGTACATGTGGCAAGCTCTAACAGCAGAGGACCTCCGAAGCAAGCACCTTGGTCGCCGATCGTTCCGCCTCGAAGAAGAATGGGCAAATGAGACATTGAGCCACGAGTTTCTAAAAAAGCATACTGAAAGTCAAATGTCCTCTACTGCAAAAATACATTTAGTTCGGTCCGAAAAGACAGTCGCTGAGATCCGTGATGCCCAAGTGGCCCAGCAAAATGAACAGAGTCATAGGAGAAATGATCTACACAAATACTTCGAAGAGGCACTGAAAAAGCATGGTGGGCCTTTTGTGGCCTCTGCCCATCCAATCGTCGCAGGCCTGATTCTCGACTCGTCATTTTCGGTCGAACAGAATCTCATTCTTGGACATGCTGCCCTTGGTTGCTCTAACACTCGAGGTCTTTCACTTGGCGTCTTTGGGAGTCACCTTACATACTCTTGGCCCCGATTTTTGGAGGAAGTCGCAAGCAGTCTACTCGACTACAAAATTCCCGGTGACACCGTTGGGAATGACAATAATGAATGTGGAACGATGTGGGAAGCATGCTCAATTGGCCAAGGTGCATTCTTGCATGAAGTCGGCCACGCGTTTGGTGCCCCCCATACAACCGGAATAATGGAGAGGGGATATGCACAAGACTGGCCCAAGAGCTTCCTTGGAGGCACATCGTACTGTTCGGCCAAAAAAACCCAGGGAGTTACTGTTGTCGATGGAGAGACGCGAAATAACTCTACGTGGGATCTCAGCGACGCCATATCATTCAGCGTGCAGCCACACTTCTGGCATCCAATGGATCCCCCACCCAATGTGGAGAATTTGAAAATTGAGCCAAGTGCTCTAGTTGTCGCCGAGGATGGCGAAGAAGGCGTCCTCAAATTGGTCGTTAGCTCTCCTGCTCAAATCTGTCAAGTGAAGTTTAACGGCACACCCGAACCTGGAATATCTATCACAAATACAGTCCAAGAATTGAAATTTACAATGGATGAGCTTGAAGCCCGATTCGACCGAACAGATGCACTTACTCTTGACATTCTTGGAAGGAATGGCAAGTCGAGGAAGATTGGTAATGTTTGGAGGCTATTCTCAAATGTGTCGTTTATCCGCATCCCAGGATCTTCCGTCGTACTTCAGAAGAAGTCTGTCATATCCCCGAAAGAAGAATCCAAGGATAATGACGATGATGGCCAATGGGACTGGGCTGTACTGCTGAATGAGAAGGGCAAGGATGGAAAATGTCAATACCCATCATTCTAATATGTGGACTAAGCTAACAGTAGCTAGTGACAAGAGCAGTGGAAATTGACTCAAGAGTAGGTTGTCTTCTCGACGGCGCGATTATCTATTTTGAAGACGGTCACAGAACCCATTGTGGTCCTCGCTGGGATACCGGTGGCCGAGATCACCATTTTGGTATGTGAAATACCGAGGCCGTATTGATTGTGGTGGCTTTGGATCGGCTGACAAAGTTATGAATAGGTGGGCATGCATCACAGAAGTTTGTTTTGCCCGAAGGTGTCGAAGTTACCAAAGTTGAAGTTGGTCGAAGCCATGAACTAAACGGTCTACGCTTCCATCTCTCAAATGGATTTAAAGGGGGTTATTTGTACGGCAATAGCTCTGTCCAGACATTAGGTTAATGAAGCCGTACCCCTTGATCCAGGTAATTTGCTAATGTTGGTACAGAGCCGGCTGCAACAGATAAAATCATTGGATTCTATGGTAGAAGTGAATGGGGACACTGCTTTGATGGAATAGAAGAATTTGGCATCATCACTGCTCCGAGGGACGTTGATCTCCCTATGGTTATCTATGATTTACCAGAATTACAAAACACCGATGGTGGAACTGGCCCGGTAAGTAGTTGGTTTCCGAAATAAGTCCAGGAAATTCTAATAACTTACAGAGGCCAGAGAGAAATAACGAAAGCGAGGATGGGTGGGAGGAAGAGTCTAATGAATAAAGCGAGGGCATGGAATGCCGAATTGGAGCGATTAACTATCGACAGGCTTGAATTTAGCTTGAACCAATGGATTCCAGGGACCCGCCTATTAGACAGGGACAAACCTGTTTATTGGGGGTCCCGTTTATTTGTTTCTTCGCTGTTTTTCTATTTTTCTTTTCTTTTAATCCAGTCATTTACATACTACATGTTTCAAAAGATGGCAGCTTAATTCGGAAACCATCATGAATGATTTATGATTATAGTAGCAATATCACAAGCTCCTATTCCCTCTTGCATTTTGGCTCCCAAGGTGGGTGTCGATGTGAACAACTATGGTGTGATGCGCTAGAAGTAGCAATGACAGGAAAAGCCGAAGAACTACCTTGGTGTCTAACCCAAATAGCGATCCCAAACTCCCACCATCTATTTACCCGGCGTTAACAAAGAATTGTGTTGCATTTATGGGGGGCTGGATAAAACCTAATTCTCGGATAAATGTAGATCTTTGCGGTTCCCATCTCCCTGGATTCGACCATAATTCCGTCAATTACATTGCCGATAGCCGTAATTATTTCTCCCGTCGACTGAGAAAGAGGACTGAGGAACTGGTAGATCTCTCTTCATTCAGTTGTGGTGAAACTGATTCCCGCTCTTGAAATTATCTTGGAGGTATCTCGGACCTAAGGAAGCACCCGGTAACTTATAACAGGTGGAATATAGGGTGATGTGAGACCAGGAAAAAGGCAAAGTAGCGCTCGTTAGAATAAAATTCGGACTGCGGGGCTATCTTTCCACTGTTAACGTAAATAATTATATTATACTGCGGAAATTGGCCTTCAGAGTTGGTTGAGGCGAGGTAGCGGCCAAAAACCGCCTATATATCTCTGGTATCCTATTTAGAGCTTGCTTCTTATCCACTCTACCAAAGGCGTCAATTATACGGATAATTTACTTGTTCTAGCGACGTACGGAAGTGTCAAATTTACTATTCAGCTGTCAAGCAAAAAATTACTCACTCCCTTTGCATCATGGCTATCATCTCGTTTTATAGAGGCGCAATTTGTGCTATTATCGGGGTAACCTACGTTTCTGGAGCAATCCTAAGTGTAGGCTCTGACAAGGACTACCAAACGGTATGTTCGTCAAATTTTTTTTATCGAAATTATAAGGCGCATAGCTAAAATTTGACGTAGATCGGTAGCGCTGTATCTGCCGCAATCGAGGGAGACACAATTTTTGTCGACACAGGGGTTTATAGGGAGCAGGTGGTTATAGAGCAGAATAACATCACCCTCAAGGGATCAACTTTCCCTAGTGAAAACCCATTCGAAAACTCCGTTGAATTAATACACGCTCTGTATGCATCGGATGGAGTTGGTGGACAGGGAAGCGGTAAGAGATTTCCAGATTTCCAGATTATATAATCTCAGCGCCCATTGCATATTCTAACAACAATCTCAGCCACACTGAGCGTCACTGGAGATTACTTCACAATGTATAATATGAACATTACGAATGATGCAGGCCAGGACGCACAGGCAATCGCTCTGTATACAGGTGGAAATAACCAAGGTTTCTATTCGTCATCTCTCCTTGGCTGGCAAGATACCACATTGGTCAACAAAGGGACACAGTTCTTTGGCCGTTGCTACATTGAAGGGGCTGTAGATTTCATTTATGGACTTTCGGCAAATGCATGGTTTGTAAGTCGCTATCTCTGCCAAAGTTCTAAGCCAGTTACCTAATAATGATCAACAGCAAGGTATCACAATTGGAACCGTAAGAGCAGGGCCTATCACAGCTCAAGGACGAGACAGCAATGTACCAGAAGGATTTTATGTCTTTGAAAACGCGTTAGTATCCCTCACCTCTCATATACACGCTGTCCGTTTAACTCCTCCAAAGAAAAGTAATCCTCGGACCCAATGCAGCAAGCGGCACTGACGGGAATTCTAACTTGGGTCGGCCGTGGCGTGATTACGCTCGTGTTGTGTTTCAAAACAGCGACTTCAACAATGTTATAAGTCCTGTTGGGTGGCAAGCATGGACCGCGGAACAAAATACGACAAATGTACTCTTCGCAGAGTACAATAATGTCAACCCGGAATGGAGCAGCTCTAGAGTGGGTTTTGCAACAAAGCTTGATGCTCCCATCGATATCGGTTCAATCCTAAATTCGACTTCTTGGGTTGACGGTAAGTATTTGGCCATCGGGCCGATTTAAGAGACGTCTTGTCACTATATGACTCAGTATCGAAGCATATCCCTTCTAGGTTCATTTCTATAGAAATAAAAGTATTTCGAACGCTATAAAACTCAAGATCTCACGAAAGGTGTTTTGTGTATGGATCATAAATAGCATTGGGTATTTACATACGTCGTCCTGTTTGGTGACCAAAAGGAACGGGGTGATAAAAGATAGAATTGAGATGCAACTGTTTCCAAAATCTAGTTTAGTTGCGTGACTAGGGGAACTTTTTGCGACATTGGAGATTCAGTATTTGTTTCTATAGTAAGCTATACTCCCTCTCTCCTTGTAAACGCGACACATCATAAAATATCTAATATTCGTCCCACAAATGGGTACTTGCTGTCCCACCCGGAACTGAATTTAGGCTGATAAGAAATTAAGCTTATTCTGTAGCCTGGGCTTAATAACGGTATAATTATGATCATCCTACATGTAACTCAATGGGGATGAGTGCGGGGTATAGATGAAGATCTTGGTATGTATTAGGTAGTATCCGGAGCAAATAATGGGATTTTTTGCATCCCACACGTTCACCTCGTGGCTTGTGTCAAACTTATTTTCCCGCCACTGAACATCTCATGTATCAGAGATTCACAGGAAGGAAAGATATTGCAACAGTAACAGCGGCTGAGGAAATGGGATGCACCCATTCACCTCCGAAAAGGCATTATCTTTTTTCTAGCAGAGAGAGAGATTTATTAGGGTATCGGGGCCGCACAGAGCTATATCTACCCTCCCGCTCCCCATGGATAAAGTCTATTTGTAATTAGGTGCAGAGTTAAAGCGCTTATTTAACGTTAGCCCTGGCAACTATGAAGAGTTTATTGTAACGGCAAAGCCGAGGACGATCCGGCGGATGAAGAATCACATGCCGAAACTGCTGTCGTCATTTTGTTGTGGCTTACCACGCCAATGCATCTGAAACAAGCTCTAAGTCACATCGGCACATATGTATGCCGTACTCTACCCTGTATTTACCTGGGAATAGAAAAGCCGCCAGTCCCAGATGCACCATAAGGAATAAATTGTATCTAACCGCAGAGACCCACTGTCTAGAAACATCACAGGGACGCTAAGTAAAAATTTATTCATAAGGGAGATTGTTTCCCCGTAAACTCAATTTGGAGAATTAAACAATCAAGGGAGAATGTAATGCCACGAACCAAGCGCCATAGGCCTAGAGGTGCAAGCAGTAGGAATAACTTTTAATATAAATACGATGTTTCCCACTGGAGGTCCTTGGAGTAGGTGCATGCATTGAGTCATTCAAGTCGCAGTCCTTTTCAAATACTTACCTCCGACACATTGTGACATTTTCCACAGCATGCATTTCTGTTTCAGCCCCCTTCTGCTAGCCGGACTTGTTGCTCGTACAGCGCTTGCTCAAGTTCAAGGAACTGCCCCCGGCTTTGCTGCGGGAACAACTGGCGGTGGAGATGCAGCTCCGCAGACTCCAAGTAGCCTCGAGGAGTGAGTACTATGGCCTCGATATGCATATGCAGATTTGGTGGCTAAAATGTGGTATCTAGGTTGGAGACATGGCTCACTGATTCCACGCCCCGAGTTATCATGATTTCCCAGACCTGGGATTTCTCTAGCTCAGAGGGATCAACCTCAACACAGTGTTGCACCAATACCTGCCAGCCCGGTGGTCAATATTGGATTATGGACACCTGCGATGCTGCATGGGTCGCCTGCACATATACAAATGCCGCGAAAAATCCAATTCAGGTGGGCAGCAACAAGAGCATTGTGGGCTCTGGAAGCAGCGGAGTCATTAAAGGAAGGGGGTTACGGCTCATTAACGGAGCATCAAATGTGATCATCCAGAACATTCATATCACGGTACGCGTTACCCATCATATTATTCAGATAGGCCTTCTTTTGCTGACATATGTCATGCAAGGATTTAAACCCTCAGTACGTCTGGGGCGGTGATGCTATTACTTTGGACGGTACTGACAAGGTTTGGATTGATCACTGCAAATGTACGTTACTATTTTGCCTCGTAGCTTCTCTGCGATATGCTAACAGTTTTGTGACTTGAAGTCTCTTTAATTGGGCGCCAAATGATCGTTAGTGGCTGGGGAGCTGCCGGCCATGTAACTATTAGTAACAACGACTTTGACGGAGCTACTTCATGGTCCGCCTCCTGCAATGGCCAGCACTACTGGGTGCTGCTTCTGATCGGAGCTAAGGACTATTACACCTTTGTCGGAAACTATGTCCACAGCGCGTCAGGCCGCGCTCCTCACATGGGAACCGACCAGAACAACGCAGAGCTCATATTCCATGGCGTTAACAACTACTTCAAAGATATTGGCGGCCACGCCTTCGACATTGACGTTGGTACCTCGGTGCTCCTCGAGGGCAACTACTTTGATGCCGTCTCGACCCCAATTACAACGGATTCGCTGACAAAGAGCAACCTGTACTCGGTTGTCACTGTTGACGACGCGAGTGGCTGCACGGCTAGCTTGGGCTATATCTGCGAGTGGAATCGCTTGGCTGGCTCGGGCAGCTTCCCTTCTTCAACAAGCTCGACGGCTTTGTCAAACCTTGCTCCTTACAAAAGCTCTCTAGTGGGACACATCGGGGTTGCCGATGTCCCAGCTAGTGTTCTAGCTAATGCTGGTATTGGGAAGATCTAAGTTTTCAACGAGGCAATGAAGATTGATAGATAATTCAATGCCTAGAAATCGGCCCTGTACCCGTAAAAACCTCTTGTCAACTCTATTAGGAAACAAGACCGTGTGGAAAGTCTACTGGTGGGTATTATGTGAAGCTAGAGAGTGGTCAATATATCAGTACTCACACGGTTCTATCGCAACGTCTTTCAAAGATGTCAAACGAAGTCAAACGATCTCTCAAACAATATAAAACTCTACGGTTTCACAATCAGACATATCCCTCTGATAATACCTATGTAAGGATTGATAGCTACAGTAAATGCCAACAATTTGAAGTGGGAATTGTGAAATTGACGTTATTACTTTTGAGTGCCACATCGTGATTGGAGGGTTACGGCAAAGCGAGGTAGATGAGTGGGTGCGGGGTTACGGAAAGAACGAGGGCGATACCAACGCGGCACAGAAGCATTTCCACCATGCCGTCCACAGAGATAAATCAACTATACTATGCGATAGCAAACAGAGCTCGGTTTTTTCAGCGTGGTAATAAATACGATAACATGTCTGTGTGAGAGGGCGTTGGCATTGTTTTACTTGCCCCACATCTCGATGGCCTAGTATCATTGTAGCTAGCTTGTTTTCCAACTCGTCATTGGTGGTGAACGTCTCCTCCTACTGGCTCACACTCTAACTTCTGCCGCATCATTCTCCATTACGAATGATAAATATACTCATTAGCTCTATCCTTCTACGAACGGGCCAATTGGACGCGACTGCTTCGTCATGGGTTTATATCTAGGCCAGCAAGAGCGGTTTGAGCTCGCAGAAGCCCAATGTGGCTTCGTGCCTCTTGTAATGTTAACATGTTCGTTCCAGAGTTTGTCCGCTGCAGCCGTACATGCTTCAATATTACAAAATGCTAAGCAGCTACTCAAATCATACCCACTTCTTACAGCGGGTGTTGCCGACAGGCTTACACGAAAGCCATGATGGCAATTTGGAGACGCCACCTTGGATGTCTGCTCACTCGTCCATCTCGATGAGACAAGTTCACCAACGCCAGAGGATATCATGAACGAGGAGGAAGGCAAAGGTGCATTGTTTGACTTAGACCGTGGACCGCTGTGGAGGGTTGGCGTGTACAGTGCGACTGGCTCTGATAGCTGCTTTGTGGCCTTGACATTGTCGCATATCCTCATGGATGGAAGTGGTGCCCTTGAGTTTCTAAGGCTCCTGCTCCATGAACCGACATTGAATTCGGATGATGAAATAGCTGCGAAGACCTTGCCCCAAGCTGAAGAAACCATGAGCATGCGCCCGACGATCATTGAGGCCGCCTCTGCAGTCGGACAGGAGATTTTAGTCAACTTATTGCCTCACAAGCTACAAGGACTGTTTAGCAAAGCGCCCTTCTGGCCTACAGAAGATTTGCTTGTCAAAAGTCCAGTCGAGTGCAAGCCTCGAAGGCATATGCTCCATTTTGGCGACTCTAGACATTCGATTGTGAGTGGTTTGAAGAACTTCGGCAAGATGTCTGGATCTGGTTCTATACAAAGTCTCGTCCATACAGCATGTCTGATAGCGCTTCTGTCAGCTACGACCGAGACTCAGTGTTGCGGACTACCATCGGTGACCATTAATACAAAGACGCCTATTGCACTCCGCAATGCGGAATTGGGACATCCACCTTTGCTTGGGAATTATACGGCACTAGCCGACTTCTCAGCAACTTTTGAAGAAATAAAAACCCAGACGATATTCCATGTAACATCAAAGTATGATTCATATATACACTCAACGATAGGCAAGGAAGCAGCGAAGCGGCGATCAGGAATGCTTGGGTTGTTGCCTGACTTACCATACCTTCGCACACCACCATTCGTCCTCGAAGGCTCAAAAGTCACCCCATGTCCAACGGGCTTTGAAACATTCTTAACTCAACAGGGAGGGTCATCTCTACCTTACCGTGGTTCATTTGCCGTTTCAAACCTTGGATTGCTGAAGCTGAACGAGCTACCACAGGTGACAGACCGCAACTTGCAAGCGCTGTGGTTTGCACAATCACCCATGCCATGGGGCGTTGCGTTGTATGTTGATGTTGTTGGTTATTCTGCTCAAACCCCTGATGTAAATGGGGCTCACAATGAACTTGGCATAGTAGTATCTTGGCTAGACGGTGCTATTGACGCAGGACTGGCAGAGAAATTTGGCCGAGTACTGTTACGAACAATCGAGAGCATTGCTGAAACCGGAAATACTGGTCTTGAAGCGGTCGAACTCCGCAAAAACCGCAGGTTGGGGGACTTGGCAACGCATTAATTAAGCAATGTCTAAAGAATTAGCTACGTTATGCTATGCACCAATACATCCATTCTTGTATCTCTACAGCGGCGGAGTATCTGTGCAGAGAGTCGCCCAGGTCCTATCCGACCAGTCAATATTCCGTGGAATCAAAAATGAAATGGTGGACACTTACGCGGCTGGATACCGAGTACCTTTGATTTCCGTTCGCTCTACTAGAGACCGAACCATTTGCACTTCTTGGTCGCTTAACTGAAGCTGAGCAGCAGCTGCATTCTCGTCCATTCTGGCGGCTGACTTCGTACCTGGGATTGGGATTATCTCTGGTCCTTGCTCCAGTAGCCACGCAAGAGCGACCTGTGCTGGGTTGCATCCATGGGCATTGGCAACATCCTTCAACCCCTGCACCAATTTCAAGATGCTGGGGAAATTCTCTTCTGAATACTTGGGCAACATGCGGCGCAAGTCACCCTCGGGGATGTCCTCATGGGACTGGAACTGGCCGCTCAAAATACCGCGACCAATAGGGCCGAATGCCACGACAGTTATGCCAAGTTCACGGCAAGTTTTCAGTATCTCCGACGTCGATGATTCAATGTCCATTGTGAAAAGGCTGTATTCCATCTGAAGAGCTGAAATGGGGTGGACGGCATGGGCGCGACGGAGCGTAGCCACGGAGACCTCAGACAGACCTAGACACCGAATCTTTCCTTGCCTACAAACTACAAGGTTAGAACTTGCTTTCATGCATATTATTTGACGACTGGATATAGATGATTTACTTCTTCAGCTCCACCATAGCTTCGACGGTCTTTTCAATGGGTGTGATCCCATCCACTCGATGGCAATAGTAAAGGTCAATAGTGTCCACCCCGAGCCTCTCGAGGCTCTTTTCGCACGCCTCCTTAACATACTCGGGGTCAGATCGAAAGGTGTGCCCTCCAGTTGGCTTACGTTGGAGCGAAAACTTGGTGGTTATGAAAACGTCATCGCGCTTCTTGCCAGATCGCCTAACCCATTCACCGACGACTTCCTCACTGTCACCGTAAACGTCGGCCAAGTCCCAAAAACGTAGCCCTACGGCGTGTGCATGGTCTAGAAGGGCTACTTTATCATCGAGAGTACCTGCTGACCCGTAGAATCCACCGATGCTCCCAAAACCGAGACCAATGGAAGGGACCTCAGGACCATCTCGGCCTACAGTCCGCAGAGGAAGAGACATTTTTGGATCCAAGAGACTCTGAAGGAGGAGGATGGAGGCAAAAAAAGATCGTTTAGTTGTGTCAGTCAGAGAAACACCTGAACCTCTGTTGTTGAGTGTTTAAATAATCTGTTGTGCTCTGTATATGGGCGCGTTTGGTTCCAAACGGGCCAGAAGCTAACCCTATTCGGTTCGCCGATGTTCGTCACGCCGAACAAGATAAATTGACCAGCGTGCCTCAGGACATAACTCCCGCGTTAAATACAGCATGCATATATATTGGCTGATGTATCGATTTGTTTGCCGGTAGGGAGCTAATCGTGGTCGGAAGCGAGTTGCGCCAACTCGCTTAAAAGTGGAAGCAAGTTGCGCCAACTCAAATTGCGACCGTAAGTACCCGACCATAGTAATTTGTATG
>LMYD01000139.1:0-12147 GCA_001630595.1 Pseudogymnoascus sp. BL308 | reverse complement strand
ACCTTATAAAGACTTCTCTTACCTTATACTACCTCTCTAGCTATAGAACTTACTATAGTAGTTGTGACTAACCCCGTCTACTTAGTCCGTAAAGGTCGACCTTACTTGTAGCAATGCATAGGTGTAACAGTAGACTAGGAATTAAGAGGTGGTTTAATTGAAGATCTAAAGCTACAGAAGAAAGAAGAAGAGAAGTGAGTGAAGCCTAGAGGTCTAGCTTATAACTATAGACCTAAAACGGGTAAGGTTTAAGGCCGTTACCCCTTTACGGGTAGTCTAGAGGACCCGTTAGGGTCCGTGAGGACTGTAATCACGTGGCATTAAGTGCATGCCCGTGACATTACCCCCCCCCTTTAAGTAGAGCTCGTCCGCGAGCTCTTACGGAAGCTTATCCTCATCTTAGTGGTACTCTAGCTCCTCTATACCGTTTTCCTAACTAAGTAGCCAATCCGTAAGGTATTGTGGTGGCCCTAGAACGTCCATATTAGTGTCATGGAACTGCTTTAACTTGTGGGGGCAGCTGATAAAGTCCGAAGCATAATACCAAGCTAGATCTAGGTCGCTATTTGCCCATTTTACCTAGTATTGCAGTTTCCCATAATGGCCCTAGGAGGCTAGTATCTCGTCTACATCTCACTCTTCCTGTCCGTTAACCACAATAGGTAGGCCTAGCTCCTAGATCTAGGCTAGGAACGGGTCGTTAGTAGCTTTACGGAGCTTATTAGCTAAGATGACGGGTTGTATCTTAATTACAGTTGGTAGCTGTAGCTGGTAGGCATGTCTAACCTGTTCGAGAATCGTATACGGGCTAGCCATTTGATGGTCTAACTTATGGCTAGGCCAATCCTTATTCTAAGTCTTAGTGGAGACGTAGACCTTGTCGCTAACTTAGAAGTCTACGGGTCTCTAGTGCTTGTTAGCTTGCTTCTGCTGTCGTTCTTAGGCCTGTAAGATACTAGAGCAGGCCGTCTCTCATGCCTAATGCATCCGTTCTAAGAACTAGACGGCTTCTGCTTGCAAGAGCTGCTTATGAACTAATAAGGGTTCGTCCGTAACGGGCCGTTTCTAATTAAAGCTCGTCCATGGAACGTATCCTAACTCTATTTGAATAGGGGGTAGAGTCGTAGAATCCTGTGGTAGTGTAGCCTACGCATAGTCCATTATCAGCATTAGTTCCAACTAGTTATCCTAGTAGTAGTTTACGTACGGGCAGAGCCGTTGGTTAATCCATTAATTCATGTTTTTAGTCTGTCCGTTAGTCTAGGGGTGGGCGGCCGTAGAGAGCTTAATCTTAGTTCTAAGGATCCTATTAAATTCCTTCTAGAACTCCGAGACGAATTGTAGTCTGCAATCTAATACAATTGTGTCTACTAGTTCATAATACCTCCACACATGGTCTAGATAAATCCGTGTCGTCTATAGAGCGTCTATATTCTTATGGCAGGGTATAGAAATAGATCGTTTGCTTAACTAGCAGATGAATACAACTATCATATCCTGTCCTGATTTATTAAGAGGGAACTCCTTAAAATCTACGGATATGTGTTGCTAGGGGCAATCCAGGATTGGTAGCGGATGTAGTAGACTAGGCGTACGGTCCCTAGAAGCATGCGAGCGTTAGTAGGTTTAGTAGTTACGGACGAACCGTTGGACATTTATACGGAGGTGTGGCTAGTAGTAACGTTCCTGGATAAGCTGTAACGTCTTGCCTTGTCCTAGGTGGGCCGTAGAGACTTGATTGTAGGCCTTACTTAGTAGGCGTACCTTTAACTCGTCGTCGTTAGGTACTACAAGCCGATTGTTAAATAGTAGCAACCCGTTACGGACCGTCTAGCTTAATTCCTAGTCCGTCGTTCCTTGCTAGAGCGTCTCTAGGTCTAGGCTTGTACGATTAGCCTGTAGTAGGTTGTCGATTAAGTCATAGGTCCCATTAGATCTGTTTACGGCTGCCACCTCTGCCCCTATGTGTAAGGGGTCTAGGTCTAGGTCCGTAACGATTCGTAGATCTAGATTTTCGGGTCGTAAGAGGGTCTGCATATGGGTTGAAATCTTCATGGCCATTTGGCTGTCCATTTCCTAATCTCTACGGGTGAGCGGGTCTACCTAATTCTAGCTGCTAGGCTTATAGGTAAGCATGAAGTTAAACTGTGAGAGTGTCTTAGCCTAACGTGCCTGCCTGCCTAATAGGGCCTTAGTCGTCATGAAATACTCTAGAGCCTTATGGTCGGATACGACCTATATATGGGCCGTAGAGCCCTCTAACTCTAGCCTTCATGCCTCTAACGCCTAAATAATGGCAAGCATTTCCTTGTCGTGAATTAGGTAGTTGATCTTAGCTAGAATCATCGTCTTTGAATAATAGGCTATAGGGTGCCACTCTCTGCTAGGTTAGAGCTATAAGAGTATACCCCCTAATACCCCATCTAAAGCGTCCGTTTCTACCATTAACTCGTAGTCTAGGTTGAAATGTACGAGTAGTAGGGCGTCTATTAAACGGGCCTTAAGCTCTTTAAATGCCTACTAGCAGTCGAGAGTTCAAGTAAAGGGGTTCTCCTTACGGGTAAGGGCTGTTAACGGGCGGGCGATCCGTCCGTAATTAAGGATGAACTTCTAATAGAAGTTATAGAACCCTAGGAATGACTGCACGCCACGGACTATAGTAGGCCTTTCCTAGTTACAGATGGTTTTAGTCTTCTCTAGGTCAACTGCAATTCCGTCCGTACTTACGTAGAAGCCTAGGTACTTCGTACGGGTAACGCTAAACTCTAATTTCTTAATATCAGCCTGTAGGCCTACTTCGCAGAGCCGTAAGAGCACTTTACGGACGTGCTCCTAGTAGTCAAGCTCGTTCTCTGAGTATATGAGAATATCGTCTAAGTAGGCTGTACAGAAATCGTCTAAGTAATCGAATAGAACGTCGTTCATGAACCGTTAGTACGTTGCAGGCCCATTAGTAAGGCCAAAGGGCATGACCTTACACTTGTATGACCCGTAACGGGTCTAGAACGTCGTTAATTCCTCTAATTCTAGGTTAATGTGAATGTAGTAGAACGCCTAGCGGATGTCTAGCTTTGTAAAGACACGGGCCTGTTAAAGCTAGGCTAAGGTCTCCTTAATTAGGGGTAACGGGTATTAGTCTTTCTAGGTTAATTCGTTAAGCTTACAGAAGTTGATACAGAACCGTAACGATCCGTTAGGCTTCTTAACGAAGAGAATTGGAGCTGTAAAAGGAGCCTTGCTAGCGTCTATAAAACCCTTATGGAGATTCTTAATTAGGTATTGTTTTACAGCCTGTAGCTCATCCGTAGACTAGTGACGAAGTGGACTATAAGATAGTGCATCCGTAGTACCATCTATAAGTTAGATCTTATGGTTGTACGGGCGTTAGGGTAGTAGGGTATCTAAAGCTGCCTTTGAGAACACATTAGCGAGGTCTTTGTAGGCCTCTAGGAGCTGTTCCTGTACTTGCTAGTCGTCCTCTTGCTCTACAAGCTGCTTCTTAATTAGGTGGTTAATCTCATACAACGATGTGCTAAATGCAATAGCTTGGTTGTCCTATAAGTTCCGTCGATAGCCTATAACGCCAATTGCAGTAATGTCTATAGGTGGTAAGGTGAGGTTTGTAGACTACTTCGGGCGTCTTACGGGTGGCTGTTAGGGCTTAATGCCTATAAGGGCTTAGTTCATCACCTGTAAGCTATTCTAACGGTCCTAGTACTTGCTACTATAGGTGCGTAGAGCCTGTTTAGGTCCTCGCTTCAAGATTTGTGGCCTGTTAACGATGCTTATAGATAGTAGCGGGTCTTCCTGTCCCTAATCAATAGGTTAGTCGTCGAAAGCCTAGTCCTAGTAGTCTACATCCGCTTAATGGTTTGGATTAGCAGACTGTAATCGAAGGACCTTTGGGTTAAGTAGGCGTAGCTTAACTAGGTCTAGAGACTTAGGGGTATCTGCTAGCCATATTAGCTTTCCTAGGCGGGGGTTTAGCTGTACGTTAAGCTAGTTAAACCAACGGCAGCCAAGTATAAGGTCCTAGTAGCTAGTGTTCAACAACACCATAGGGACGTTGTACTGTTTACAGCTGTTAATGTGAAGGTGTAGGACTACGTATTGGTTTGCGGCTTAGTGGCTCTATCCGTTAAATCTACGGACTGTAATAGGAGTAGGTAGGGTGTAAATTAGTAGAGGGAAGAAGTAGGCTAGCCGCTAGGCGTATTTTGTACTAATAAGCACGTATCTGTTTGCTCTAGTGTTAGCTAAGGCAGAGGTTTTAAATCCGTATCCATTAAAAACTAAGTTACAAGAGACTATAAACTGTTTTCCTCCAAGTAGCTAACTGAGATCAATGGCTAATTGGCTAGGGTCCTAATAGAGCAAGCCTAGAGAGGAGACTTTCTCTAGGCTTAGTCGTTTTCTAATTCTAAAACTAGAGTAGTAGGCTCCTCTACAAGCTCTTTAATGTCTACCCGTGGTACATGTATAGAGGTAGGAGCCTTAGAGCAATCCTTTGTAAAGTGGCTTACTTAACTGTAGCTGTAAGGATGCCTCCTTACACGGAGTAGACCTAGACCCCTAAGGCAATGCAGTGTAGTTGTAGGTAAGAGTTGAGAGTTGAGGTGGTTCCGTGTGATAAGCAGGGGTGGTTTAGAGAACACGCTAAGGCTTAGCTAGGTCATAGCTGAGTCAGACCCCATTCGGGTACATAAGGGGTTAGAAGCCATAAGCTCTCCCTTCATCTTTTTTGTATCCTTCGTAGTAGACCTATAGGATTGCACCAACTCATATCTAACTCGCACTCCCATATGCCACTTCTCGTGATACGGTGCCCTATGTCCTTACATTATACAAAAAAGATCACGCCTGCTAGGGACGGCCGTACGTAAATAATATCTCACCCCTAGAACGACTTAGGAGAACTACTACTACGAACCGACTACGACTTGGTGCCGTTTTAGAGCAGAGACTTGACGACTTCAAATAGCTGTGATTCCTAAGATCTCACGGACAGCTAGTAGATTAGGGTTTAATCCTATAGAGTAAGCTAGTAAAGTCGCTAACGCGTTGGCGCCAATTAAGATACGAGATCCTTAAGAACCCCCTTAGCGTAGAGGCAATTGCGAACAAGAGTGCTAATAGCCACGAGCTACTAGAAAGTTAGACTCTTTAGTATTAACTACAACTTAATACGCCCCTAACTCATAGATGTCGCGCAAGGCGACACAAAACCCACCACCTAACAACGACGGTCTACCCTCTTGGATGAACACTAGGCAATAGACCTCCTAAGGCACTGCTACGGAGACAACTACAGGCCCCTCTAATGAGGCCCTAGATCGCATGGCTAACCTTGAGAGAGAGATGCAAGAACTTAAAGCATTAATCAACACCCTCGTGGCTAGCTAGACTAGAACACCGTCTGCACCACTACTAGCAGCAGACACTCCTGTAGGCACCGTCAAAGCTAACGACTACAGTAAGGAAGACGAACAGCTAGCGCTACTACCGCAAAGCACGCCTAGTATCGTTCGACTTCCCTAAGTCATAGCAACACGCTCACCATCAATCTTAATTCTACCTCAACTAGACACCAAGATACCTTAATCTTGCCACAAGAAATCAACTATGTTAGAAAGAATCACTTCATTAAGCAATGGCGTCAAACACACCTTCCTATAATAGAGCGCTTTAATACGGGACTAACTCGTGGTTAACGAGGATTACTACCCTACTAACGTATCACGCTAAGCGCTAATATGGAGCACCACGACTAGCACTACGAAAAAATACCTAGAACCCTAATACCTGTCCGAGGTGCATGCGTTTAGAGATGCGCACGAGATGATGGACCTATTAGGATCATATTACCTTACGGGTAACGAGACTAAGTAGGCCTAGAACGAGTTCGACGACATGCAAATGAGAGATAAGGGCCACTCTAACGAGTCCTTCTCTAAGTTCAAAGCTCGCTTCTAAAGCACAGCCATTACTAGACAAGTAATCTAGTTGGAATGGTTCTAATATATGTAGAATAAGCTCACGCCACAATTCTATAGCCGCGTGGCCGTTATTAAGAATTAATGAAACGGTGACTACTACCTTATGGTACGAGAGCTTACCACATTTGATTAGGAACGCCGCTAGAACAACGAGTTGAGCTACTAGTCCATAGTGCCAGGAAAGCCTACGGCAACGGCAGCAGCTAGGCCTAGCTCGTCTAAGTTTACACTAGTGACGACGACGTTAAGACTAGCTCAACTAACCACTGCCCCCATCCTTCCTCTAGTCCAAAGAACCTAGTTCTTTAGCGCCCCTAAGCTAGACATTATAGGGAGACCCTAGGCGGCTACTCTAGCCACTACTAGAAACTGCTTCAAATGTAGTAAGGCGGGCCACTTCCAAGATAAGTGCCCCCTTAACGCCTTAGTAAAGGAAATCAACTAGGAAGACCCTAAGACTAAGGAATCCTAGGAAGAAGCCGTGAAACTTCAATTAGACGCCTCCCTAGAGGAAAACGACGAGGTCTAGGGAAAGGCTCCTTCCTAGGCCTACGTAAATGTAATCTGCAAGATCTCAACCTACAAGAACTTCTAGGCGGAACCTAGTTCTTAGTTGACATGACACTAAGTCTCAACGGACTTAGTGTGCAAACGAAAGCTCTCGCTAACATAGGAGCAAACGGTTACCTCATCATTAATAAGCCCTTCGCGCTACGACTATCGAAGGCGCTTTAGAGCCTAATACGGAAACTACCCTACTCTGTACTAATACGCAGCTTCTACTAGAAGATCTAAAGCCACGTATCCAAGTATATTCAGTTGCACTTAATAGTCAATGGGCGCTAAATATATAACTGCCCTTTTGTGCTCCTAGACCTTAGAGCTTAAGATGTAATAATTAGGAAGAAGCTATTTAGCCGCTTCTGAATACTACTTAACTCTACTAAGAGCCGTTTAGTATAGGCAAAGGAGTACCCGCCAACTCCTGGCTAGGCGAAGGAATTGATCTTGCCTTACAACTTGCGCGAAATGTCCATTCGACATCCAGCTTACTAGTTTAATGCAAATCGTAGGGATGCTGCAATCCATCACGAAGACAGACGCCGCGTAGGCAGACGCTTAATGAAGATGAAAGTAATAGCTTTAGACTACGAAGAGATCACCGACCCTACCCTAAGTGCACCTTAGGTCACTGAGGTGCCCTAGCAACCACTAGCAAAGCTAGCACCTAGCTTCACGCTAGTATAGATATGTGAGATTAGTGCTAATGCTTTCTACCACGAGATGATGTAGAGCGACGCCAAGTTCTTCTAGACTAGTATATATGAGATTGATTAGATCATACGAGAGAAAGAATCGGAAGAGGATGACGAAACGATATCACTCATCTAGGAGAAGCTCCTGGGTATACACCAACCATACACTAATGTATTCTCTAAGTTAGAATCTAATAAGATCCCGCCCCACTAAATATATGATCATAAGATCTAGCTTAAAGTGCTGTTGCCTAACGCATTCTCACCCCTCTACTAGCAAGGCACCAAAGAGCTTAAGGTAACGAAGCAATACTTATTAGAGAACCTCAAGAAGGGCTTCATCGTTAATAGCAATAGCCCCTTTGCGTCTCCCATACTCTTCGTCAAGAAAGTAGACGGCAAATTAAGGTTCTACATCAATTACTGCAAGCTAAATGGCCTCACTCGTAACGATCTGTACCTAATACCACGCATCGACGAATTGCTTAGCTAGGTGTCAAAAGCCAAGATCTTCACTAAACTAGACATTAGACAAGCCTTCTACTACATACGAATGCACCCTAATTCCGAAGAGTATACTACCTTCTAGACTTGCTATGGGTCATACAAGTGCAAAGTGCTGCCGTTTGGACTAACTAACGGCCCTACAACGTACTAGCGTTACATGAACGACGTTCTCATGTAATACTTAAATGATTTCTGTACTGCCTACCTAGACGACATATTGATATATTCTAGAGACCCTACGGAACACATTAGGCATGTACACAAAGTCCTCTAACGACTACGTGAAGCTGGCCTTTAAGCTGACATTAAGAAATGCGAATTTAATGTTACCCGTACAAAGTACTTAGGCTACATACTAACCACTTCTGAAGTCGAAGCGGACCCCAAGAAGATTAAACCACTTCGAAACTAGATTAGACCGACCACCGTTACTAGTGTAAAGTCCTATTTAGGTTTCTGTGGTTTCTACCACTAGTTCATACGCAATTTCAGGAAAATAGCGAAGCCCCTAACGACTATCACTAGCCCCTTGAAGCCGTTCCTGTAGACTAATGAATGTGAGAACGCCTTCGAAGAATTATGGCGGCAGCTATTAGCCGTGTAGGCACTACACCACTTCGACCCTAAATTGCCTACGAAGCTCAAGACCGACTCTTCTAATGAAGTAGTTGCTGGCGTGCTTTCACAAGAGCACCTAGACAAGCTATGGTACCTAGTGAGCTTCTACAGCCACGTCCTAACGGGCCATGAGATTAACTAGGAGATTCACAATAAGGAGCTGTTTGCGATCGTAAAGGCCTTTGTGAAATGGAGACCTAAATTAGCCTCAGTAACCTAGTAGGTAGACGTCTATACAGACTACTGCTCGCTTAAATACTTCATGTTAACGAAGGTTCTCACCGCGAAACAGGTGAGGTGGATGGAACTCCTATCTAACTTTAATTTCCACATTACGTATACTATAGGGAAGAATAACTAGAAGGCGGATATCCTAAGCTAGAGAGACTAGGACCTCGTACTATAATAGAAAGTCAAGTTAGACAGTCGTGCGAGGGTACTACTTGGCCTAGCCCACCTACACCCCCGTATTAGTGCTAAGTTAGCTGACAACTATGTGGCGTCCATTAACGCCATAGACACACTAACGGTAGCAATGCCCTTTAACCTAATCGAAGCGCTATGCGCTAATAATAGGAGTTCGTTTACTAATACTCGTAATAGGCAACCCCTACCTAACGGTTACGCCTTAACCAATTAACTTCTCCTATACTAGGATTAATTATGTGTGAACCACTACACGAAGTTGTACACGAAACTCATCTAGGAGGCGCACGACTAAGTGTCGACCGCGCATCTAAGCGGCAGGAAGACCTATTAATTGCTCGCCCTAAAGTATCATTAGACTAGCATGGAAGCAGACTGCTTACGGTATGTGCGTAACTACGTAACATGCCGCCTTACGTACACTAATGTCATGAAGTAGCAAGGCTTCCTACACCCCCTACTAGTACCTGATTACCCTATGCAACACCTTACGATGGACTTTAAAGAGTTCCTGGTTGACAAGCATAGGTACGACAGCATCTTAGTGTTCATGAACTGCCTTAGTAAGACCTCCGTGACCATACCATGCTAGAAGACTACGGACGCACAGCAAATGGCGTAACTGTTCATTAAATGAATCTACTAATTCGGGCACACCCTAGTGTTGATTATTAGTGACCGCAGACCCTAATTCGTGTCATCCTTCTAGCACGAGTTCTGCTAGATCATTGGCGTTAAGATCAAGCTATCTACGGCTTACCACAAGCAGACTAATGGCTAGACGGAGATCATGAACTAGTATATCGATTAGAGACTACGTCCGTTCGTATCCTACTACTAGGACAATTAGAGCGAGCTAATCCCTATCATGGACTAGGTCTAGATGACACTCCCTCACGCCTTAATCAGTATGACACCCTACTAACTTAAGTATAGAACGGATCCCCATACGAGTTGGGATTAGAATACCCTAAAGGGGAATACTCCCTAGGAAACCCTTAACTAGGGAGAAGCTAGAGTAGTGGCGGACTAAATGCACGCCACCTAGACCCTAGCTAAGGGTAATATGGCGAAAACCTAAGAAGATATGTCTAAGTACGCTAACCAACACTAACGAGCTGTTAATTAGAGCGTAGGGGACAAGGTTTACCTCTTAGCGAAGAATCTCAAGAACACCCGCCTAAGCTGCAAGTTAGGACGGTAGTAGTCTAGACCATATATAGTGTTAAAACAAGTTGGTTACGCATTTCGATTACAACTGCCTATGGGTTCTTACATACATGATGTGTTCTTACTAGACGTACTCATTAAGGCACCAACTAACCCCTTACCTAGCTAGGCACTGCTAGAGCCTAGTAGCGAAGTCATTAATGGCGTAGAGGAATGACAAGTTAATAAGATCCTTGCCGTGAGACTTCACTGCCGTCAACTATAGTACTAGGTGAGCTAGGTAGGATTCGACCTAGACCTAGAGTAGTATCCCGCAGCTAATTTCAAGAGCTCTCCTCTTAAGCTCTAAGAGTTTCACGCGGAATATCCAAACCTACTAGGGCTACTAAAGGACCTACCCGGATGAATTATGGCATAGGAGACGGGTGAGACAAGTTACGATCACAAGAGGAACGGCAAAGTAGGAAAAACAGCGTCGTTGCTACCTACGACACTAAACTAAGCACCCTTAGAGCTAGGGCACACTTGAAGTTGTGATCCTTACGGAGGCCACCCTTCCTAAACGTCTCACTAGCGTCGTAACAAGCAGCTACCACCATGAGAGACGAAGGGTCGAAGCGACCTCACGCGAAAGACTACCCTCAAGTTCCCTCTAGCATAGGGCCTAATTACTCTAAGGGCACGGCAAAACCACCTGCCGTCTCCTCCTCATCCTCTCCCTCATCCTCCCCTACTCTCTTCCTCTTCACCTTATAGGGCCTAGCAACCATAGCCACTACTGATTCCACCCCCTCCTTTACAGCCTTCTTCACGCCCTCTAGCAAGGAGGACGTAGAGGAGTCCTACCCCTCACGGAGTAGCGCCGTATCCTTCTTTACAGCTAGGACGGCCTAGCGGACGCGCTACACCACGTCAGCTTTAAGCTAGGGAAGAACGTAACGGGAATACTCACACGGAGACCGTCCTTAACGGAGAGGCGGAGGGCGACGCCCTCTAGGTAGGCCGAAGCCTTAGCTAGAGTCTGAAACTTTAGCATGGTGGCGCTAGCAATGTTAGTGACACGAGCTGCCTCTTTAGTAGTAGAGACAACGTTAGTAGGGACGAGGGGGGACGTGGACTTAGCGTTAACAATGGCCTAGTATTCCGAGCCTAGGAACTAAGCTAGCTATCCCTAGAAGTTAGCTATAGAAACTAAAACAGCTAGGACGCAAGCCGTCTAGAAACTCACTAGGACACACTAGCCCTTCTACGCCACGTAGTGGCTACACTTCGAGCTCTTAGAGCTCTACACGTAGTCGTGGGCGGGTTTCCCCGCCTCTAGAGACGCCTTGTGGCGTAAGTAGCGCATGCACAAGGCGCAGTACGCCTTAGGGAGGGCAGTAGGGAGAACGGGAATTAGCATCGTCGCGGAATTATACTACAAAACCGTCAGCTAAGCCTAGAAAGTATCACTTACGTGACGGTGCGCCGTTGTTACCTACTCGTTCGTTTAGTTTAATTGTTCTATTAATTAGTTAGTAAACATACAATACACGAACGGGAGGGGGCACTTACTAGTCTTAGGGGGGGGGGTTCTTAATCGTTATAGTGAAGAAAATATCATCAGAACCTTAGACGAAATATTAGCTTGTTATGGCAACTACTTACAACAATGAATCTCTAAGATGGCTTAGCGCGTGCATAGTAACTAAGAAATCCGCGACGCCTTATAACACGCCCGCATACCTTCTAGCATAGATCTAGACCCCTTAAATATTCTTTGTTGTTCACAAAGAATCGTTCCCTAACTACCTCACGGACGCATTTAGTAGTGCCACTCGACAACAAAAAGAAGTATGCGCGAACGTGAACTACATACTTCCTAGTAACGATACGGGAGTCTCGCGCTTTAAGGACAAAGCACATTCTCAAGGAGGGGGGTAATGTAAGGATGCCTCCTTACATAGAGTAGACCTAGACCCCTAAGGTAATGTAGTGTAGTTATAGGTAAGAGTTAAGAGTTAGGGTGGTTCCGTGTAACAGGCAGGGGTGGTTTAGAGGACACGCTAAGGCTTAGCTAGGTCGTAGCTAAGTCAGACCTCATTTAGGTACATAAGGGGTTAGAAGCCATAAGCTCCCCCTTCATCTTTTTTGTATCCTTCGTAGTAGACCTATAGGATTGCACCAACTCATAT
>LMYD01000137.1:0-54699 GCA_001630595.1 Pseudogymnoascus sp. BL308 | reverse complement strand
TGTGTGTGAGGAGTTTGGATGAGATGGGGGGGAGGAGGGAAAGAGGTGGGGGGGGTTGTTTGTCCTCCTCTATATAAGAAGCTACGTGCGCGTCCGTCTGAGCACACTATGCGAGTACAGATCTCATAAACGATGAACCGGAGATTGTACGGTTCTTGGGTGGGGGTGGGGGACGCCGTCGTGGAAGGAAGGAAGGAGGGAGGGGGTTATTGAGGTTTTGGGGGGAAGGGGGAAGGGGAAAGGGGTTCTTGTTGTCGTCCTTTATTCTTGTCGTTGTCGGTTTATGTTGTCGTCGAATTCCTGTCGTCGTGGATGCCTGTTATCAGCAGTCCCTCTCATCCTCAATCCGACTACAAACTCCTACACTTCCATTCTTGGCACGGTACTCTTGGTATGACAACTATGCGACCCGCAACTTCCCTCGATGGTGATAAGCATATGGTGCTGCATTGTGGATCAGTGGGAGGAGGGGGTGAACTATATATAGGCCTCTGTTCTCGTGCTGCCTCAGCGGCGATAATGCCATGCTGTATTGTTATTCCACGGCAGGCTGTTTGATAGGTGACCGCGTAGTAAATCGGAAGTGAGCTTTATATCCCTTCCTCCTCTCCTTCCACCGCCCAGCCGAGGTCAGGCTGGGGAGGCAAGGTCCAGGTCTACAGAGTTGGCGGCGGAGGTTCTTGTTATCGCAAAAGCCCATGGCGGAAAAGGGGGTTCCTAATTGACCAATTTCCGGAACCGCTTCGTCCTTCGAATGAGGCTGGAGCTGGATGATATAAAGAGTCTCAAGTTCAGGGCGGAGGGTTGACCAGATGTTTTGGGTGCGCGGACCTTGTATTCCTGTTGTCGGCTATTCTTGTTGATTCTTGCCGCCGTCGTTGATTCTCGTCGTCGTCCATTCTTGTTACCATCCACCCACCCCTATCGTGTCGACCACTCCTATTGTCGTCCTTCCTCCCCCTCTAACCACTGGTAGACTCGTTGACAGGTCTGGATAGGGTGCACAAAGGTAAATGGAGGTGTGTAATGCTCGGAATTATGCTGACCCGATTCTCGAACTTGATAGTATCGTGATTCACGTTGTCTGGATCTGCGAAATACTACTCATACACGCTTCTTTGTACATTGAAACCGTGCGCCTGCCAATTGGGTATAAATTCTTCCTCTTTATGCGTATTACCGCCTCAATCCAACCCCCTGATTCCAATCAAATATACCCCGTACAAGTTCCGACGTCCACTCACCCCACATTCATCCCCGCTTCCTCCTCACCCCCTCCCTTCTTTCACTCCCAACTCCACGATATTGTATATAAGAAATCCGGGCTTCTTACCCATAGAAGGAAGGAACGAAATTACAAAAAAACACACCTACACGATCGCTCTTTCCGTATTTAGTTGGCTCGTTCCTTCCTTTTTTACACGGACGTTCCTTCCTCCTGAAGTCGGTCGTTCCTTCCCTCCAGGGTCGGTCGCTCTTGCCTTCCCAAGTCGGTCGTTCCTTCTATCCTCTGTCGGTCGTTCTTACCCTCTGAAGTTGGTCGTTCTTTCCCTCGATAGTTAATCGTTCTTTCCATAGTAAACCTGTCGTCCCTTCCATTTTTGATCCTCTTATCTGGTCGCCCTTTCCCTCAATATTTCGTCGTCTCCTTCCCCTTTCGTCCCATCCCTTCGTTCTTTCCGTTGCTTCTTCCTTCCTACCCTATTTTCATCATTCTTTTCCCAATTCACTCCTTCTCTTCATATCTCTACAGCCTCACATGTATGACCCTATTCCTTGCCAGGTTTTCTTTATATAGGGCCCTCTTCTATTTGATTTAGGGCGAGAGAATAGGGACGGAGGAACGCGAATTGAGTGGAGTAAGTTCAAATTTACCTATCGTCCATACTGTTTATAGTATACACCACCGTCTCCGATTCCCTTTGCTCTCATGCACGCAGCTCCCTCACCAGCATATCATCCTCGCCGCTCCTTCCCACCCTCTTCTCTCCACTCATATCCTCCACTCTTTACTCACATCCTCCTCCAAGTCACCTCATCCTCCACCTCACATCCCCCTCCATACATGTCACCTCATCCTCAACCTCACATCCTTCTCCACCTCACATCCGCGTCCCCTAACCAGAGAGAACAGACAATGCGAGGCGAGAAACACTCAACCCACGAACGACTCCTCACTGACTTTGCTATCGCCATATCCATCTTCTCCCGCAGAACTGGAGTAGACACAAATTGGCGCCTCTCTTGTCCCATTCGATCGACCGACTGCTGCGCTTTCTCTGGTGGTCGAAGTAGGCTCGGCTGGTCCTACGATCCCTGCCATCCCTTCTCTCCCATTCATACGCACCGCATATTCGCCTCCTAAATCGGGAGGTGTCGAATTGGCTGTCCCATAGCTGCTCTCACTCGCCATACCTTCCATCGGCCGCGGATCCGTGCGGTACGAGCTGGCCTGGCTGGTTGTCCCTGAGTATGGACTACGGTACGATCTGGCCTGGTTTGTTGCCCCTGAATATGGACTATCAGCCTCAGTTGACTCCGAAGTTGCTTTCTCTTTGTTTCTCGACCCCACTCCGCCTCCATTCTTCTTCAAAACAGTCACTTCCAGAATCGGTACCCCCATCATCAGCTCCTCTATCCTCAGCCTCTCATTGAACGCCGGCCAACCCACTTTCTTTACTTCCGCATGAACACGCCTCTGCAACTCCACCTCCTCCTCGCGACGCTCCTGGTAACCCTCTGTTTCCTTCATCAAAGCGTACTCCCGCGCCATCTCACTCTCATGCTGCAGTACTCGCAGTCTCATCCCGTCGCTTGGTGGCGCGTACACAGGTGTTCGCAGACCCATATACCACTCCTTCCTCATCACGCCAATCATACCCGCTAGACCCTCCCTGTCGTGGTCCGCTTTCCGAAAGATTGGTTGCCCTTGGGCATCTTGTATCTGCCTATACGGTACTGAATTCGGAGGAGGACCTGGTATTGGACCTGGCATTGGACCTGGCATTGAACTCGCCTCCGGTCGGCCTTTCGAGGCCCGTCGTCGAGGCCGTGGTTGTCCCACACCTGTTCCGCGTCTGCGTCGGGGCGCCGGTTGGGAGGCCACAGGTTGTTGGACCTTGGGTGGCTGCATTTCCATTTCACTGGGGATCTGCTCGCCCCGTGTACGCCGCTCGGTTGATGCCTCATTGCTATTTACTGGCCGCGGTGCTGTGTCGAAGATCGGGACATCAAAGACTGGGTATGAGGTTGATTTGCCTTTCAAGACTGCAGCTGAAGGCGTGTTAATAAAAGGTACCTGGGGCTGAGGGATCCAGGTGTAAGATTGGAATGAGGGGCCAGGGCGCGCGGGTGGGTTGTTGATAGCATTATTTCCGCGCGGTCCGGTGAAAGGAAGCGGAGTTGAGAGACTCAGTGAATTGGTTATTGACGTCAATGGGAGCCTCGGTCCTAGTGAAGTTTGCGAAGAGGCGGGCTTTGAGGTTGAGAACTCTTGTTGTTGAATCGTGGTATTTTCTCCTCGCTCTTTCAGTTGGTCCGGAGTCACCTTGACTCGGAATGGCGATGGAACTTCCTCCATGGCGGATGTATGTGGGCGCTTTGCGGTTTGGCAGTCTCCGTCTTCTGGGGAGAGTAAACATTCTTGCGGCAATGGGGGTAACATCCACGGTTCTGATGGGCCTGCCTGGCTATTTGTGGTTTGGCAGTCTCCGTCTTCGGGGGAGAGTAAACATTCTTGCGGCAATGGGGGTAACATCCACGGTTCTGATGGGCCTGTCTGGCTATTTGCGGTTTGGCAGTCTCCGTCTTCTGGGGAGAGTAAACATTCTTGCGGCAAAGGGGGTAACATCCACGGTTTTGATGGGCCTGCCTGGACTTCTTGTGGCATGGTGAGAAGACTCGTTTGTTGTGGCTTAGTCTGATCGAGCTGCTCCGGCTTCTCAAAAGGAATACCGTTTGTCAAAGCCATATCGACCTGTAGTTACCTCCCTCGCAGTTCTTTGATGGTTCTTTGATGTCTGTCGGGGGTAGTTCAAAGTCACAGACGAAAGATGGACACCGAAGTCGTATGGTCAATTACACGACAGGTCTTGCAGTGAATAAAAGTTGTTTGCAATAGACAGGCACGATGTGCCCAACGAAGAAGGTGTGGAGTGTATAGTGTAGAAACTTAGAAGGAGTGGCTGTGTGGGTGCATGATGTAGTAACGTAGAAGGAGCGACTGTGTTGGTGTATAGGTTTAACGGTGTAGGTGAGCATTTCTAGCCATTGTAGATAGAATTGAAAGGGGGTGGCCTGAACATTCGGTGTGGGGGAAAGGGGGGTGGGGGGGCGGGCAATACGGCCAGAGTGAATTTCACAACTCCACGTTACGCCGGGGTGGGGTCGGTGAGGAGGGGAGGCTGGCGGGGGAAACTCCAACGATTTTATATTGAAAGGGGGGAGTGAGATAACTGGGGGATTCGTAAAACGCAAACAATGGTAGAAGTATATTGTGCAAAGAAGATTTCGAGGTTCCGAAGTATAACGTGAAAGAAGGCGCGGTCAAAGGAGAGATAGGTGAGGAGTTATTTCTATGCATTTATGATAATACTAAATAATTCGCGGTGTTGAAATATAAATAAATAAATATACCTGAATTAACAACCTCAGTAACAATATTTCAACATCCATTACTGAATCTTGATCTTGAGATTTCATGGGAGATGGTACACTAAGCTTAACTAAAATACAATGTGAAAGGAGGTGCAATTAAAGGAGAGACAGATGCAAAGTTATTTCTATGCATTTATAATACTAAATAATTCATAACATTAAAATATACCTTACTAGGGATCTAGCCTTTTAAATAAGGGTAGCATAACGGTTCTACAACAGTATTTTGAGCTAATATAGTAGCTAAGTAAAGGGGGTGGCTTACTAGTGTGCTATAGCTCATTTTATAGCTACTGTTCTATTTTTAAGGCTAAAACTACAGGCACAGTCTTATATTTACAGTCAAATTGCATAACTATCCCCTCTTAGCCCCTATACAAGGGCAAGAGAAAACAGGTCTACAAGGAACTACTAGAGTAGGAGAAAGGAAACGAAGGAAAAGAGAAGGAGAAGTTGTACTTACCATCTATGTATGTATATATATAAAATACCACTTACTGCAATAAAACATGAAATCTTGACTTACCTTGTAGGAAATAATTCTAAACCTTAAACTTACCTTTATGTGTTGTAGGAGGAGAGAAAGGAAGGGAGTAGGAGTTAGGCTAGGAGAAGAGTAGACAAAGGAGCGTATGTGTATGACTAAGCCAAAATAACTATTATTGCCATTAAATAACGTATTTCACATACGAGTGGCCTACCTAAACGAGTGGCCTACTAAAACACGAAAACGCGTTAACCTAACAAAAGTTAATAATGCTACAACTAACATAAGCTAAATCCTCTAATTAGAAGGGTAGAATACTATTAGCTATTCATGCCATTAACTAAGGCTAATTTCAAAGTATTTAAGTAGCTATAGCATCATACGATATCCCTTAAATAACACTACGCTAACGAATCTAAGGAATGGCTTCTTAACGTAACTCTACCCCTAACTTATAGAAGTTAACTTTATATGAAGAGTTAGCTCTCATTTAATACATCCTTAACCTAGATTCACGTGGATTTCTACCCTAGCTATAAGCTATGTAAGAAATGGTAGACCTACTACTCTCTAAATGAGGTGAGAGCCCTACTAGGAAGAACTAGACTTCTAACTTCATAACGTGTCATATGAAACTTAAAGTAAAGTTTAGTTAGAAGTATAACTATAAACGAGCGAAATGTAAAGATCTAAAGATAATTAAAGGGTAGTTCTCTCTTGTATAGAACATAGTTGTAAAATATAGCATTTATAAGGATGCCTCCTTACATGAAGTAGACCTAGACCCCTAAGGTAATGTGTTGTTCATAACATAGTGTAGTTATAGGTGTCTATAACATAGTGTAGGTGTAGGTAAGAGATGAGAATTAGAGTAGTTTTATGTAATAGGTAGGAGTAGTTTAGAAGACATGCTAAGGCTTAGCTAGGTCATAGCTAAGTTAGACCTCATTTAGGTACATAAGGGGTTAGAAGCTATAAGCTCCCTCTTTATCTTTTTTGTATCCTTCGTAGTAGACCTATAGGATTATACTAACTTATATCTAACTTACACTTCTATATGCTACTTCTTATAATGCAGTGCCCTATGTCCTTATAGCATCCTAGAGTAAGATATCTATAACTTTAATGAAGTAAGTTTTGTAATGAGAGTTATTACTACTATAAAGGTAGTTATAAGCTTAGAAGCAAAGAGCCGTCTAAAGACTATATAACTAGGGAATAAAGAGTAGGTGTTAATTATCTAAGGTATTAATTTGTATAGATGAGTACTCCTATCATTCATCATTTTTAAGGTATAAAATTACCTCTTTACATAGTATAAGGACTTAGGATTACTAGACGATTAGGTAATTATGCTAAGTAAGAATAGGTAGACTTTAAATTTAATTAGGTATAAGTAGATTTAACACTTTAATTAGCATATAAATGCTTATATAGTTAGGACCTATTACCTTCTTATTCTTAATAGGCATAAGAGCTACCTCTTTACTTAATTTTAACACTACTATATAGAACAGAAGATAATTACCCTCTATATGCTACTATACTCATTATACATTCTTTAGCCTCTTAATGTAAGCTGCTTTATGCTACTAAAGCTTTCATACGAAAAGTAGATTAAAACCTTCGTATAGAACTACCTAAACTACATTATAAAGCTTAAGTTTCTCTTTACATTTAAAGAAGCATTTAAAGCTACATTTATAGAGTAGAATATTAAGAGTAGGTTCTAAGCTATAAGGCTAGTTTTATATAAGCTATAGAATGTTCTCTTTTACTTAAATCTATACTTAAGGACTCTAACTCCTCTTATAATTAAGAGTGATAATTAGACTTTAAAGACTCCTTAAACTATAAGGGAGCTTAACTTTTAAATAGAGCATATTAAGAACTACATTATATAACATTAGAATAGCTCTTCTACCTTAATTAATAATACTATTAGCTACCTTATTAAAGGGGTGGAAATAATAATGCATTCTACTATTCTACTTAAGGTAGAAGTTAAGGCTCTATAGGCTATAAATGAACAGAAAAAGAGGAGGGAAAGAAATCATAAGAGGCGTATAATGTAAGGGGAAAGCCTTTCTATACGAGAGGGAGAGGATATCCTTTAGAGTGCTAAGGTTAATGCTCAACTCTATACAAAGGTGGCAAGTAAGACTACTCCGCAGGTAGGTTCTATAGGCTAACAGCAGTGATGTAGCACATGTAGTAATATGGAGCATAATGCTCGTACGTGCAAGAGGCGCCAGGAATCAATTGCAATGGAATAAGGGTTATTATGTAGGGTGGTAGTGTAGTAGTAGGCAGTAATAGTCAATTTTGGTGTTTTCGTGTGCCGCTCGCTCGGGTGCGCCGCTCGCATGTGAAATACGTTAATTACATTCGCTTTGTTTGTTTTGGGAAGCAGCGACAGGTTATATTGCTCTTGGCACCCAAAGTTGTTCTTTAGAACCAATAACACTTACTTCGCAACTTTGCCCATTAAACAGCAATCGTTGCGAACCAAAGTCCCGTTCCCTTCAAGGATGGGTAAGCGGACAGCGTCCGCGGAATTCGACAGCGTTAATTAGCGAGGTCGAACATTAGTGGAGGGGTATCGATTCCCGAGGCTTCCCCACCTCCCCGCACTCCCTCCGTCGTTCTCCGTTACCAGTGCCGTTATCAGAGGCATATACTATGAAATGACCAGTAATAAATATATTTTGCTCATAAATTGACCACCATTCTATCTCTCTAAATTTGTTCAACTCCTTCTGGTAAACATAAATTATCAACTCTAGCTTAAATACACCATGGGGTCCAACAAATATAGTCTCCGCGACCCATCGCTCTTCAATTCTCAAGGCCTCATCGGCGGAACCTGGAAGTTCGCTGCCTCTGGCAAGACATTTCCCGTAATCGAACCCTCAACGGGAGATGTCCTTAGTCAATGTGCAGACTTTAGCAAGCAAGACTTCATTGACGCTATTGAGTCAGCCCACGATGGTTATGAGGAGTTCTATTCCAGAACTACTGCCAAAGAGCGAGGGGTAATTCTGCGTAAATGGAACGATTTAATACTCGCAAACTCAGAAGACTGTGAGATATTATGCACAAATGTTAAAGCAATGAGACTGATTTAACGACAGTGGCAACCATTCTATCCCTCGAAAACGGCAAGACTATAGTTGAGGCTCGCGGCGAAATCAGTTATGCCGCCTCCTTCATCGCCTGGTTCGCTGAAGAAGCCACTCGCAGCTACGGCGACACCATACCCTCATCCTACCACAACACCACCGTCCTGACATTCAAAGAGCCCGTAGGTGTGTGTGGTATTATCACCCCATGGAACTTTCCCGCCGCCATGATCACCCGCAAGATCGCGCCTGCATTCGCGGCAGGGTGCTCGGTAGTCATTAAGCCACCTAGTGAGACGCCATTTAGCTGTATAGCCCTTGCGAAACTCGCATTGCAGGCGGGAATACCTGCATCATGTCTACACGTCGTCCCCACGAAGAACAGAGAAGCCTCGTTACAGTTGGCAACCCACCCCAAAGTTAAAAAACTCAGTTTTACAGGCAGCACAGGCGTGGGCAAGATGCTGGCACGAATGGCCACAGAGACCATGAAAAAAGTCAGCATGGAGCTAGGAGGTAACGCGCCATTTATTGTGTTCAAGGATGCGAACTTGGATTTAGCGGTCGCGGGTGCAATGGTGTCCAAATTTCGGTCCTCAGGGCAGACGTGTGTGGTAAGTTCACATCTCGACTATCTGCAGCCTGCCAGGAGTTAGCAAGTTGACTTTCGATAGTGTGCAAATCGTCTCCTCGTCCACACCTCCGTCGTCGAGGAATTCACAACGAAACTTGTGGCCAAGGTCGAAGCACTCAAACTTGGTTCTGGCCTCGCAGAAGGCACCAGCCAAGGTCCGCTCGTCAATGCAAGCGCAGTCAACAAGGTAGATGCCCACGTTAAGGACGCAATTAGCAAAGGCGGTATTCTACGAGCGGGCGGCAAGGCGCCGGAAAGCCTCAAGGGGTTCTTCTACGAGCCTACTGTTATCACAAACTGCCATCCAGGCATGGACGTCGCTACCGACGAGACTTTCGGCCCTTTGGCGGCAATCTTCTCCTTCGCCACTGAAGCCGAAGCTCTCGCGCTTGCTAATGACACGGAACTGGGCCTCGCTGGCTACTTCTTCAGCAAGGATATCGGCACTGTGATGAGGGTAGCGAGGAAGCTGCAGGTTGGAATGGTCGGAGTGAATACGGGCTTGATTAGCGCGGCGGAATCACCGTTTGGTGGCATAAAAGAGAGTGGCCTGGGAAGAGAGGGGAGTCGGTATGGGTTGGCGGAGTATCAGAACTTGAAAACTGTGACGATTGGGAATACTCAGGATTAGTCGGCTTTAAAAGGCTATGATACGGTGGGCTGTGATTAAATAGCCCCATGACGTTAGAAAACCGCTACACTTCTGAATTAACATCGTGATATATTTGGATATTAGAGTACAATTTATGCTGATGGAATATTAAACGATGCTAGGATTTGTTTGTTAGAGCTCTTCTTGGCCCTGAGTGAGTCGTCTCTTCCGCCTGCCGTCATCTAATCCACGGTCATCACTCGCTGGACTTCGCCTCTTCGTCTGTGGAAAATTGCGTGTCTTGCTGAACCAATCCCGTTTGATGCAGATTATCACCTCTAGCGCTCTCGTCGCATTTCCCCAAGCCTCTCCCATCTCCCCAAGGGCTTGACAGCAGAATTGAAGGTCATTCAGGCATTTCGTAACAGCCGCCCCTCTGCTGCTATATGCGTTGTATATACAAATCAAAGATGCTGTAAAGACGAGGTGGACGATGTGCACATTAGGTCGGCGAAGGGTATGCTGCTTACGGTAGATACGAAGGAGCTTGACAATGGATTGTGCAGCGTTGATACAGATATTGCGAGGGTGATTAGAGTGTTGTCCATCGGGAAACTTGGGCTCTTTGAGGGAACGCGAGAAGAAAGGTCGGTGGAGCAGTATTGAAATCGTGTAGAATTGCATGCTGTATAATGTCAAACAAGAAGACGCCAAGATAGGGACCGAACCTACTGTAATTGGAGAACGTGAGGCAGATAGAATCGATTCTCATCAGACATATCAACTCTCAACTCTTCGGGAAGGGCATTTTGCCATGTGGTGAACTCGACGCGCATGTTTGCGGCCAATTCCCGGATACCCTCGTCGGAGAATGTTTTATCGGAATATCTAAGCATTAATCAGCAATAATGATTATACTCAATATCTCAAGGGGCGTACATGGTCTGGCTCAGTTGCCTCATCATGAAGCAAAGCGATACATTCGCATCTGCGCAAGCTTCAATTGGATTAAACCACCCCTCATGCTCCTGATGTGTTCCTGGCTTCCCTTCATTTGAGTCCCGTAAGGGACTCCACTTTTTGGATCGTAGCCTATCATGTTCTTGTGACGGTCGAGATATGGAGATATCTTGGATATTGATGCTTGAAGGCCGTCCAACATATAAGCTCCACATACTGTGATCTTGAATAAGCTCTTACTCGGCGCCAAAGGGCACAAGACTTACCTGTCATGCACGAAAACTCCCCAGAATGTGGAACGGCGCACGTCGAGTTCGCGTTCTGAAAGACTACCATCATGCACCACACAGCTTGGATCACGATGTAGACCTAGGTCTGCACTTAGTCTCACAGCCATTCCTAAAAAAGCGTTAATAAGCTTGAAATTTCTCTGGAATCTAAGAGGCGCTCACCACTGTAAAGCCACCCTCTTGAATCTCTTGTGCACGCCGCTTCCACTGCACTCATAATCACGAGGGCCTGTACAGTAGCGACAGAGGGGCTATCCATTTCGACCTGCAAGAGAATCTTCGCTCGGGCATTGAAGAACTCGGCGCCAGTATCAGGTAGCCTGTCATCCGACGACATGTGAGAGCCTGTAGCGCATCTATAATGGGTGTCAGTGGTAGATTATTGTCAAAGTTTGGTATCTTAAACCCACATTGTATTTTTCAATGTTTCGGAATAAAAGGGGTTTCCATCTTCTCCTAAGTAGTACGCACTCTTTGCGAGGAAATACATTTCTTCATCCACGACATGAATGGCTGGGTCTTCCCACCGAAAGTAAAGATCCTCTAAGTGCTTCTCAAGATCAGGGTCTATCCTCTGGTTGAGTTCGGCACGTGCTAATGCCTCCTCCCCCTCGAAGCGTATTGATCGATGGAGTGCCCGTGGCATAGAAGATAGTCCATTCTGCAAGATGTGGAGATTAGAAGTAGCCCCGTAGTACCGTAGCTGACCATCCTCAGCAATCTGGAATGTACCAATCCGTGCGGATAACTGATCCACAACCTCATCGTCGTCACTCTGCTCTTCGTGGTCTCCTCCATAGCTCTTAGATGGAGAAACTAAGATTGCCTGGGAATTGTCAATTTGCCCATCCGTGATCGTATTCTCGCGCTGCAGATCATCCGTAGGTTGTAGAATAGGTTGTGGCATTAATATGGGAGCGCCTTGACCTGCGTCCGCACCTGGCCCGTCTAGGATATCGTCATATTCTCCCGTTGCTAGTTGTTGTCCTTGACCATGGGTCCTATTGCCAGCTTGGTTAATACTATAGAAGGGATGGCCAGAGTTTTGGGGCGGCTGGAAGATATTTGTAACATCTGTATAATCCGTTTGGAAATCGCCAATATCGTTCATTCCAAATAGACCCTCCATCGATTTTTCGAATTGTATTGCATTTGTCAACTCTGGGTTCAATTCAGCCATAAAAGCATGTTCATTGAAATTTGGCAAAGTGGTATAGTTGACTCCACCGTCATCTTGGCTTCGTTCGTTCTCGTTGGAAGCTGAAAGGGCCGAGAGATTCGCACCCTCGACAGTAGTGTCCGGTGGCACCTCAATGCCATGACTTCTAAGGAGATTCTCAAGAAATACCACGCGGTTGTTGAGTGATTGTATAGTTCTCTTATGGGAAAGCCTATCAGGTGTCGCTGTTAGCAGGTCTCTGGATGCTGGGATCCTGTGAGCTATCACAAACTTTCGCCTGTCGTTGCGAGAATACTCGCAGGTGTGATTATATAGTGTGCAATTAGAGCATGTCGGTGTCTTCCCATCGCACTAATAGCGCCAGGTATGTCAGTATTGCCATACCAAGATATGGATGGCACGTTGGTTGTCGGCAACCCCTCGCAGAACTAAGGGTCTCTCACCTTCACCTTCCGGTACCGACAAAACGAGCAGGCCGAGGAAATGTGCTTCTTCGGAGCACCTTCTTTCTGCATAGTGTATGTTGTAGTATTGAATGAGTGGCATTAGGTGTATGAACCGGACATAGCAAGAAGCATAATGTAAATTAACGATGTACAGACGGAGTATGGTGGTGGGTAATGGATCTTTCCGGAATGCGGGGATGCCAAGCACTCCAACCACACGCTACCCCGCACGCGCGCATCCCAAAGGCGAATAAAGCAAATCGAAACTTCGCTAACTGCAAGTGTGCTCAGCAATCTACAGAAAGGCATCAAGAAAGCCTCGATATGTAATTTTAGACCTAATCTTTGGTGGCAAAAATATCATTCAAATTCTTTACTCTATGCTCCTGTAATCCTTTCCCGAATGCCACCAGTGAGGGCCCAGGGGGCCAGAGTTCTACGGTTGGTCCAAATCCCTGAGACCCTTCGCGTGATGGGATATTAATGATGATAGGAATCGTAAGTTTAGCGTTGACGTTTACTATTCCCTCCTTTATATTTAGCACGACACCTCTATATAGGCTGTGGCTCTTCTTCGATAGAACCATTGCTGAGCACTAGCTCGACCTCCAATCCTCATTATCTGGACTCTGGATATCCAACCTTTCCGCATCTTCAAACTCTCTCCTAGCCCTCCCAGCATCATTTGGCAGTTCATTCAAAAAACTCCACGCAAACCTCTTCTTCCAGCCCTTCTCTTTCCAGGCATTAATATTATGGTTCGGAAACAGCTCCTTAATTTCCAACATCGCCATATCGTGTGCTATCAAGACTAATATGTTCTCATCACCGTCTAACTCGGAGAGGCTCGCGACGCTCTCCTGTGCGCGAGGCGGATCGACATACCACCCCCCCTTAGCCTGCGGCAAATTGTAGAAGGGCGTGGAGGAGGCCTGGTCTTGAATAGGATGTATGCAGGTGAAGCAGGAGCTAGGACAGGGGTGCGGGAACCGGGCGTCCATTCGAACCGTCGATGGAATTGTGGATGGTAGCGTAAGGTGTGTCGAAGGTCTAAATACACCAGGGAAGTGGCATGAGTCGCCGCCTAGCAATATGAATGTATTAGCCGTCGTGCGAGCGAGGCCGGCGATGTGGCCAACGGCGTGCTAAACACGAAACTGTCAGCGAAAACGACAGAGGGAAATACCAAATTGACTTACACCAGGGGAATCAAGCAGATAAAAACTACCATCCCCAAAGAAGTCATGGGCTGGAAAGCCTCCAACTTGGAAATCGCCGGAGAAATTTATTTCCCGTACATTGCGGCCTCTACGTGTTGCGTCAGCAAGTATGTCTTAGCCAGACAGTGATCGATGGGAATTTACTCAAAATCAGAGTCCAGCAACAGTGCATCCTTCTTCGTAGGATATCCCGGCATGAAGCTCTCTTTGAAGTTTGGTCCTACTACGAGCTCAATGGTTGTTGGAAAGCGGCTTGCATCCCCAATGTGATCCCAATGCCAGTGGCTGTCAAATCAACATATCAGTGACGGTTCGATCTAGCGCTGGAACTCAATTACTACCTCCATATAATCGAGCTGAGCTCATTTAAGTCTTGGCCTCCTTCTAGGAGAATCTCATCAACACTCTTTTCGATGTGAATCCCTGAAGTTGCTACAGAGGGGGCGATAGCTGGAGGCAAGTTCTGCCAGTCCTTGCGGGATCCGCAGTCGAAGAGAACAGAGCGTCCAGAGGCCCGGTGACGGATCAAGAAAGCGAATGTGGGGAGGTAGAGGGTGTCTTGCCCTTTAAGTTCTGGCTGTAGTAAATCACTTGATTTTACAGTTATATCTGTCGTTGTGTTTATCAATTGGACATCTACCATAAACGTCGACTTGGGAATATAGACCATGGCTCTGAGGTGGGAGATGGAGCTGTGAAACTGCCTGCGCCTTTGCGAAATTTAGAGATTGTTCGAAGTTTACGAAAGTAATATATTGCCATGCAGGTGCGATCGATCAATGCGAGGCCGTCAAACTTCCCATTTCCTCTCTTATCGTCCCCTCCACACAGTCCCACCCCACTTCCCCGCACTTCCCCTCACTTTCTCGGTAGTAGATCAGAGTCCAACATAGTTGGACTGACCAACGTGACTTGCAAGATATCATATCTGAATAAACCGCGGGATTCTTGGAGACAAGCAGGAATAATGCTAAACCGCGTTCACAACGGGCAATCTTCCCCCCCGAAATCAAGTCGGAGTAACCTTTCAAGGTAGCGCAAAATAATTGTGGATAACACATGTGGTAGACCCCACTTCCCCACATAATTTCGGGAATGCAGTTCCGTTGTTATCAGGCTGATTTGTACTCTAAGATCGCTCGTACTTCGGATAACGGAATCGAACCGCAGTGGCCCCCGAAAGTTGTTTGGACCTTCGCCGTGAATTTATCTTCTACTTCTTGTCTAGCCTCTATGATCGATGTCACGGTATTCACAGATAGAATTTTTACTTCGATCGGCCACGGTTGCGAAATAGTTTAGAGAATGAAGAAGTCTATTTTTCTAATTCACGCCAGCTAAAGTCCAACGAGGATGAAATGCCCGGTCTCTATAGACTCAATGAAAGATCTAGAATTCCTGTGCAAAGGGGCCCCTCATCGTAACTGTGCCCGTTCTACAAGCTTGGCGATATCTCGTAGAATTCGCTCCCTCTTGAAAACCCCAAATGCCAGTAAAAATGTCATGGTGTGTTGGGAAAGCAACGTGTTAAAGAATCTCGTAAACAACCATCGCACAATAGATTTCGGCCACCAGAGCGCGGAGCCACCTTCAAGCTTGAAATCTTTGAAGCGAGGAAACAATGTCTCGCGCCAGAATGTAGACGCATACCCGGGCCATGAAGCGGAGTTCTTTCCCTTGGAGTTGATATACCAGTTGGAACAGTTGGCACTGAAGACAGTGCCGCTGAGAAGTGCTTGCACGCCTGCCGTGAAGCTATCTTCTGCTTCTTGTCTGACCTCTATTATCGATGCGCGATTATTCATAATAGGCCTAAAGAGACTTTTGACTATGAACTCCGCTTGAACCTCCGTTGCGAAAATAACAGAGTTATGGGCTGGGAACGAATTCGGACCAAAGCTTTACCATGTTAGAATCTTTCCTGTAAAGAGCATTTGCAAAACTTACAGTATCGCAAAATTAGGGAAGTTGTGCACGTAAGTTCCATAGTATGCTTGAGCGCCGTCGGATTCTTTCCACTGCTCTGAGAGCTCTTTGCCTTGTCGCCCTACAATCTTCATCGGCGCCAGGAACTCTGAGACTTTGAAACCCTGCCCATCGTTAGCTTATAACCATGCAAAGGTGTTTGTTTTTCTTACAGTCGCAAGAACTATCACATCGAACTCCTCGTATGTTCCTCGCTCGCTCGTAATACCCGCTTCGTTGATCTCTCTGATACCTTCATCGACCAGGCTCATACTCTCCTCGTGCAAGGCTGCTAGATAGTTGGGATCGAAAATGCGGCGTTTACATCCTATATTGTTTAATTAGTACCATGCTATGCCTAATATAGGAAAGTAACTTACCTAGAGGAAACTCGGGGACGATGAAATGATGATATTTCTCTGGTGCATTCTGATATATGTAATTCCTTGCACCATTCTCAGTGGCAGTACGCACTTGCTGGGCCTTTTCTCCTGCCCCATACGTCTCGACAAGAGCATCATTCCCCGCGAAAAGAGATAGACGATGGTATCTCTGCCAGAGTGGAATATATCGGAAGCAGAACTTCTCCAGCTTGGAGAATTCTCGATTGGGGCGCTCGTGGTACCATTGGGGGCTCCTCGCAAATCTATACGACCAGTGTCAGTACGAGCATTTTCACGGGGAATGGAGATATGCATACTGTTTGAGATACTCGACTTTATGGACCACATTTGGAACAACCTGAGCCGCACTGCAGCCATTTCCAATCACTGCCATTCGCTTTCCTTCGTAGTTGTACGAATGGTCCCATCGCGCAGTGTGAAATATGGGACCTTGGAACTTCTCCATACCAGGAAACTTGACATCTCGTGGTTCTGATATACCTCCTACAGCACTGACAAAAATGTCGGCTTCTTTCGTGAAGTTTTTGCCAGTCATATCCTGAAGTTCAATCTCCCACTTGTTTGTTTTCGAGTTCCATTGCGCCCCAAGACATTTAGTCACAAATCGCATATGCGGCCGTAGATTGAACTTGTCCACCGTCGCTTCCATATCTGGTATCGTTAGTATTTCGTCGCCAGATCAAGATGGAGCTACAAACACTCAAGAATTTCTGGCTGGTCGCAAAGCTCTTTGCTCCAATCTGGGTTGAGATTGAAGCTGAAGGAGTACAGGTGGCTTGGAATATCGCAACCACTATTTGAACAGTTAGCCATGCTTATTGTCCCAATGAATTGGTATGCTAACCATCCTGGGTATGTGTTCGTTCTCCATGTGCCTCCAGGGCCATCCAGCTTCTCATATATCTGAATATCAAAGTTAGAAAAGAATCCTATGAATGGAGTAGTAAGGCAAAGAAGCCCAAAGGTCTGACCGTGAACTTATTGAATCCAAGTTTATGCTTCAGCGAATGCGCTATCGCGATTCCGCTAGGCCCTGCGCCTATTATAACCACGTCCATAATTGTTTAGACGCCTGTGGTTAAAATGTGTTGGTGGAGGGTAGATTGTATGGATCTTCGTCGTAAGATGTAAAAACTTGAAAAGTATCAGGAACAGCTTATACGATTTAAGAGACGCATTAGACTATTCGGCGGATAATGGTGGTTTAAGTTGCAAAGTATGAAGGCTCAAAGGAGAAAAGATCAGTAGTCCGAACGATGACAAGGGAAATAAATGCGTCTCGATCTATACCAACATTTGCTCCATAGAAATGAGACCGAAAGAGACCCTAAACGCAACAACGGGTTAGGAATCAGGGAATTATGGAGAGTGTGATCGACTACTTGTGGCGGCGGGCCTATCGGCACCTCAAAGTCAACGGGATAAAGTTCCCCGGATTTACAAGGTTCGTGCCCATCCACACGACACCTCCGAGTATCAAGAATAGACAAGAAAGAGCTTTCGATTACCGTGGAAAACTCAGGAGCGAAAAAACATTCTTGGAATTACCTAGCGCACGTATAGGTTTCTATTTGAGTCGCCTAAGTGGATTTTTCGAATTGTTAGATTTCAAAGGTGTTTGTTTGACTCTAGCGGCAGACATCCCTCTTCTACCTCGTGAAGAAAGACGCGTCAAAAACAGTACTCTGCTTCTCCCCTAGGCACACATGTTCAAACACAGATTGTAAAGTACGGTCCTGGAACTCCAGCAAGCATAGCACAAAATATACCTCGGTAACTAGATAAATGAAGATAATACAAAATATATTGAATTGATTTGATTTGTTTTTGATCTCTCCATCGTGGCTACTTCTATTATTCATTATTCATTCATGGCTCTATCATAGACTTCATCAGAAATCAATTTCAACATCTTGCTATCAGGCGGCATTATAGGGAACAAGTGGCAATGTAATTTAGACGTATGGTTTTATGTATAAAATTTATCTACGTCTATAACTTTGATAGCTTCTGCTGTAGCTTTTCCTTCTTCGCATGGTCCCTCAACTCTCGCCTCAAAATCTTGCCCGATGAACTCTTTGGAATATCATTCACAAAAATCACGCCACCCCGTAGCTGCTTATGTGCTGCTAGGTTCTTCTTAACGTAGTCCTTTACTTCCTGTTCTGTAATCAAGCGCGACCTCTCACCCCCTTTCCGTACGATGTAAGCTCGTGGTACCTCGTTTCTTTCGACCTTGGGATCTTCGACTCCAATGACTGCTGCGTCTAGGATGCTTTCATGACTAAGTAGGTATGCCTCTAGTTCCGCAGGTGCAATCTGCAGCCCCTTATACTTTATGAGTTCCTGAGGTGTGTTAGCCGTACACCCTTGGGATTATTGCGTTGGACTATGTCTCACCTTTTTTCTATCAACAATATAAAATAACCCATCTCTCCGCAAGCCAATGTCGCCTGTGCGAAGCCATCCGTCTGGGGTAAACATTGCCGCAGTAGCTTCGGGATTATTGTAGTACCCCTGAGTGACAATTTCGCCCTTGACGAGAAATTCACCTTCTTGTCCTTCAACCATATCTTCGAGATTGTCATTCACAATTCTTAGTCGGCTATTAGGGAGCAGCGCACCAACTCCGCCGGTAGTATCATTCTGGTACCATGGCGTCATCGTTAACGATGCACTCGTCTCTGTGAGTCCATAAGATTGGTTGAGGTAACACCCTATCTTCTCCTGTCCAAGTCTCTGTAACCCCGGTCCCATAGGCGCCGCACCCACTTGCGCATGTACAAGTGACTGGAAATGATCAGTGACGTCCGGGCTGTTGATAATCTGTAGATAAATGGACGGCACACTCAACATGTGGGTAGGCCGATACTTCTTGGTGTAGTGGAGGAAATCTGCAAGAACGAACTTGGTCATCCAGAACGTAGTACCACCTGCCATCGTCCCGTTCATAAAATATCCCTGCGAACCCGCAACATGGGCGGCTGGGAGGTGGGCAACGATCCCATATTTAAAATTCTCCAGGTCCTTACCAGCTTTGGCAGGCTTCGCAGTGTTCAAAGAATCACGCAGTGTTGCTTGCCAAGTAAGGCTCTGAGCCACAATGTTTTTGTGCGACAGCATTACACCTTTTGGTTGGCCCGTAGTCCCGCTGGAGAACATAAGGCAAATTGGTTTCTTCTCCAACGTATCTAGGTCGGTAGGTCTAGTCCAATCGAGTTCACGTGTAGTTTTTAGGTAATTCTGTTCTAGTTGGACTGTATCTCTCAGACGTCTTTGATGGTTTGCGCTGTCGAGAACCAGGACTCTATTCAGTGGAATGCCGCATTCTTTCGCAGATTTGAGGGCCACTTCTAAGGTATCTTCGCTGACAATGATTAGATTGCTTTTGCTCGTCCTGAGCTGTCTAGACAACTCAAATGGAGTCAAGGAGGAAGATGCCGCAGAATAGACGCCGCCGGCCGCAATTATCCCAAAAAATACCGTGGGAAGAAGAATCTGGTTGGATGCCATGCAAGTTACTACATCTTGATCTAATTCAGATCTTCCAATGCCGAATTGGTGGCGTAACACATATGCGAGACGTTTAATAATAGTCCTTGCTTGGGATTTGTTTATGTAGTTGGTTTCGTCCGCAGCATCAACGTGGAGGATAGTCGCATCGCTGGCCCACGAATAAGGAGAATCTGTGGGTATTCAGTCAGCCCAAGTTCCGTCAAATCTTCTGTGGCCGTGTCGCCTTGTCGTGTTGACTTACCAAACGCCAAGCTGACCAAGTCTATCTCAGGCAGCTCGATATCTCTCCAAGGTAAATATGCCATATTTGGGGTAGAAAAATGATCGTGGTTCCTTGTAAATTCCTCTCCCAAATGGCTGTAGAATAGATCGATGGCAGCTTAGTGATTTATAAGACGGGTGTCCATCATTCCCCTTTCCCCTTTTCCTAGCTTATAACTCCGTCCAAATGCATGCACCAGTATCACTACAGCATACCGGTACATTTCTTCAGATTGCCTTGCCTTACCCCGCACATTTATGCGACAGGGTCCGTGCAGCGGGGTTCATGTTCCACGTAATCCATGCAAGGCTAGGATTAATTGGAGAATTTAGGGTTTGGTGAGGAGCGGGGTACCTTGCAGAGGATCCCCAACACCATGCAGGTCGTCTGCTATTGGTTCCGTGGAAATCGACTTCCATGAACCTCGTGATGTGTACTCGTCAAGCCTGGAAATTTTGTGTTGTTTGCGTTTAGATAGCCGACACGATATCCCCCATTACATTCTCCACATTAATATTGGTCTGGTCGTTCCTACCTTTAGCGGGTAATATTCCGTTGCGAAATCCTTTAGGTGATGTTGAAATTCCGCCATTTATATTCGAAAGTTTTGCTATTCTACAAATTTAATGTTCTGGATAATTGAAGCGGCTTCATTGTATATACTAGAATTACGGAGTTCTGTACAGTATAGTACGTTTATCAGATGAAATGAGCTTCATACCCATTATCGTTGGAGTTGGGGATGTTAGGAATAAAGCCGCACAAGATTCCGTCGAGCCAGTAGATTTGATGCTTGAGGCGATCAGACTCTCATTAATTGATTGCAATCTGTCGCAATTAAACTCACAGAGACTCCAGTCGGATATTGACAGCATCGACGTCGTTGCATGCTCAACATGGCCATATCATGATCTACCTGGCCTGGTGTCAGAGAGACTTGGTGTAGACGCCAAGCACAAGCATTACACACCCACCATGGGCAACCAGCCAGTGAAGTTGCTGAATGACATGGCACGACGCATAGTTACAGGCGAGAGTAAGGTGGCATTGATGACTGGAGGCGAAACCTTAGCTTCACGTACGTTAGAGGATGACCTGACCTATCCCACCCAGACCACTGTCGCTTGCTAATAATTTGGATACATAAGTCAGAAAGCTTGAAAAGGCAAATAAATTTCCTCCACCTAGATGGACCAAACCAGCGCAAGATATGAATACTTTGTACTCTCCAAATTCCGTTGACCTCCTTGACGGTAAGTCTTACTCACTTCTAAACTCGACTCAAGACTGATGACAGATACAGGTACGAGCAGGATCCATACCATTGGAACTCCAATTCAGGTATACCCTCTATTCGAGACTGGATTTCGCGCGCATCGTCGCCAGTCATACAAAGACAACATGAAAGAGTCGGCAGCCTTGTACGGCGAGTTTGCCAAAGTTGCCGAGAAGCATCCTAGAGCCTGGAGCTATGGCGAGACAACTGAGACGGAAGACACTATTGGCACAGTATCGAAGAGGAATCGAATGGTCTACTCGCCCTGTAAGAAAATAATCCCGACCGAAACGTGGTAACAAGCTGACCTTTATTCCGGACCCTCTCCTGATGAACGCGATGCCATTCGTTGATCTCGCAGCGGCATGTATCGTTACATCAACCGAGTATGCAGAGAAGATGAATATCCCGAAGTCAAAATGGATTTATCCACTGGGAGGAGCCTGGGCTAGGGACAGTGAGGATTGTATGATTTCCATTCTCTCGGCATGGAGTCTTGCTAATAATGCCCATCACCTTAGTCTATAATAGACCAAACTACTACTCCAGCCCTGCTATATCACAGGCTCTAGACTTGGGCCTGGAAAACTCTGGATTGACCAAGGAAGCTATCGATATTTTCGACTTTTACTCGTCTGTTTCTCCCCCGTTGCCCTTATGGTCTGGGCCACCTAACCGAATAGCAGATGCTTCCCAATTGTTCCAAAGCTGGCTTGTGAGCACCTTGGGATTCCTCAGACAAATTGGGTTAAGCCTATTACGCTGCTAGGAGGGTTGACCTCATTTGGCGGGGCGGGAGCCAATTATTCAATGCACGTAAGTTGTTTCGAGGATAAGAATGTTCCATGGCCGCATCTAATACGTATACAGGCTGTTGTCGAAATGGCGCATCAACTGAGATCAGCGCACGGTACACGCAACGGTCTCATATTAGCAAATGGCGGAGTGGCGAGTTATGAGAACACAGTTTGCCTCTCAAATAGCCCAAGACCAGACGGGTTACCATATCCGCAAGATAATGTTGTTCTTGAAACTCCAGCTGAACTTACATCTCCACCATTCGACAAACAGGCTGAAGGTCCAGTTACTATTGAGGTAGGTGTCCCTTGCCGGCAATATAGGGATACATACGTGCACAGTATTAACAACTTTTAGACGTACACAGTTGAGCACGATCGAAATAATAGTCCCACAAAGGGCTATGTTGTATGCCTCTTGAAAAGCAATGGGCATCGAGTCATTGCAAATCACGCAGACTCTGTGACACTACAAGAGTTGTCAAATACAACCCTGGAACAGATTGGAAGAAGCGGCTTTGTCCGACAGTGTGCCGTTGTGAAAGGGAGGAATCTATTTAGCTTTGGGAAAACTACAAAATTGTAGCCATGGTGTGGTAATGATAATCTCTTCGTTTATAGTCACAATAACTCAATAGCTTTAAAACATTAGATATCCTATCTAACGAGGCCTTTCCTACATATGTGACCGCTAGCTGTGCCGTCTGATACTAATATTCTTTCTGGGGATTAAGCAAACAGTTCTAGACTAGATATATGGGTATTCGACGTAGACGAGAGAGCAGCATTGTAGAGTTCATACCTGGTGTATAGGTTTCGCGTTAAAGCGACCATTGATAAGAATTTCAGAAGGTCGTAGAAATATGCTGAATTCGAACGAGTTGATGTTGCAATTAACGGGCTCGGAAATGTGCCAATCTTAGACCATTATCACAACGCAAATATGCGTCATGCCCACGTGGAATTGCAGTGCCGAGTCACAAAGGCACGGATACCAGGGTCCTCATGTTTCGTTGAGACTGTTCAATATTCGAATTTACAGCGACGTCACTTCGGGTACTTGATAACTTTTTTCTTTTTTCTGTGTTTGCGGCTTTCCGACCAACCAGGGTTGACATGGTTAGGTTCGCCAGGAACAATACTTACGCTTTGGCCTGCCATCTCCGCAAACCACGACGGGATTACAGTCCCGCCCTCATGCCGACCCCAGATTTACCCCACACTCTGACGACCCCACCATATCCTAGCTACACCAAAAAATATGCAAGATGCAGCAAATAGACTCAATATATTCCGAAGGTTGAGGTATATCATACCAGAACATATATACTAAAGCAACTTCTGCAAATACTCAATTTATATTTTAAACATAAGCATTTTACCTTAGTCCCTTGAGAGCCACGCTCTATTCATTACAACTCATTACTCCAATACGTGTCTTCGCGGCTATGAGTGAAAAAGAAGAGGCGATCCCCGCCGAAGAGTTTGAGTTCAACGAGGCTAAAGATAGCGAGAAGGCCGCTTCCTCGGATGACCAGGCTGCCACAGTTTACGATGAAGTGGAATCCAAGCGAATCCTTCGCAAGGTTGACCTACGCCTCCTACCATGTCTAACCCTTTTGTATCTCCTATCTTTTCTAGACAGAGGAAACAGTAAGAGATTCTATTCTAATTATCTTCGCCAATATTGTAACTAATCGTACAAACAGTGGGAAACGCTCGCACCCTCGGCATGCAGAAAGATCTTGGCTTATCAGGCACACAGTGGAACATCTGTCTCACTATCTTCTTTTTCCCGTATTGCGCCTTTGAAATTCCCAGCAACGTGGTCCTCAAGCTCCTACCTGCGAACCTCTGGTTGTCGATCCTTGTCATCTCCTGGGGCACTTGCATGACATTAATGTCCTTGGTCACCAACTACCGAGGCTTGCTAGCGGCACGATTCTTCCTTGGGTTCACTGAAGTATGTGTGGTCTTCTTCCTCACATTGAATCCTGTCTTGCTAATGTATGATTCCTTTTACAGGCCGGATTTTTTCCTGCGGCTACATACCTTTTAACTTGCTGGTACCGACGCGCTGAGATGCAAGGGAGATTGTCCGTCTTCTTCTCGGCTGGGTCTATGGCTGGAGCGTTCTCGGGGCTCCTCGCCTACGGAATCAACTATATGGATGGCATTGCCAACTTAGCGGGATGGAAATGGTAAGACTAAGGCTGTCTCTTATGAAGCCAACGAGGAGATGGACTTGCTGACAGAGTCAAGGATTCTCATGCTTGAAGGCCTTGTCACCGTACTCGTTGGAGTTGCGTGCTTTTTCTTCCTGCCAAACAGTCCCGCTACAGCAACTTTCCTAAGGCCCGAAGAGAGAGCATTTCTGATCGAGAGACTCAAGAACGACAATGGTGGTGCATCCGGCAAGGTTGACACGAACGAGCATTTTCAGTGGAAATACATGAAAGAAGCATTAACAGACTGGAAGATCTACATTTCTGTTCTGATCTATTGGGGGAATGCAATTTCTACTTACGGGTATGATACATTTATTTCTCTTAGCCCCTCTGCGCCCTGCCCGCCTCCGAATGGGCCGATACTAACAGACGCTTTAGATTTATTTACACCCTGCCTTCTGTCATTACGGAACTAGGCTACAGTGCAGCCAACGCCCAACTATTAACCATCCCCGTCTATGTTTTTGCCCTGGGCGTTACTATCGTAGCGGCCTTCTTATCCGATCGCTACGAGTCTCGTTCTAACTTTATTATCTATCCGTGCATCGTCGCTGTAATAGGATACATTGGACTTCTAGCATTACCACACCCCGGATTGCCCGGAGCAACATATGGTATGTTGTTTGTTGTGGCTGGCGGTCTATATCCCCTTATTTGCGGAGTAATCTCCTGGAACGGTATGTCCCAACCCCCCTGATGAATTATAATATGTGTCATTGCTGACAAGGCATCAGCGAATAACCTTGCTGGGTCGTGGAAGCGTTCAATTGGCATGGCATTACAAATATCCATTGGTGGCATGGGAGGAGCAATCGGATCCAATATCTATCTCTCAAAAGAAGCGCCCCATTATTGGACGGGATACGGCGTCTCGCTTGCCGTAATCTCTATGGCTTTCTTTGCTGCCATCTTCCTTCGGTGGAAACTGAACAAGATCAACAAAGAGCGTGACGCTATGTCCCTAGAGGATATTCATAGCAAGTATACCGAACAGGAACTAAAGGAAATGGGAGATCGCAGCCCTCTTTTTAGATATATTCTTTAAGGAGATGAACGCATAAAATAGCAAGAGACCCACCAATTTATATTTAAAAATGACGGTTTCCTCAAAGAATTAAGATATATTTTAATCCTAGTTTCGCATTGCTCATATGCCATTTTGTTCACGATTTTGTGCTATTGGTACAGTAAGTCCGATTAATGTTCTAGAGCACGCCAATGTGTTCACTTCGACGCTAGATATTTACTGACCTGGCATTTTTAAACACATTGAAAAGAAAACTATGCGTAGACTGGTAGTTATAGACACGATTGAAAGATATAGGGAAAATGCGTTTGAGGACAAGGTAATGCATACGTTGAACGCGTGCTTCAAAGCGCCGTTACCCGTTTTTAAGTCTGACAAGGCGCCCTCTGGAACCACTTGTACTCCATGCCATACAGTTGAACGTAAAAATTAATGCATACACCTAATAAGATAATATTTAGCGTTTAACAAAATTCACATATAAACTGACACTAAATACAATTTGCATGTATTGAGAGTAAAATAATTTGTATCTATTTCTAAAACAGTAAAATGGAAAACATCATCAGGTATTCAGACCATCTTTGGTGCATTGTAGAGCTTTGAGGACCTATAACTTCGATACGGAGCTAGTATACCGCTCCGCTGATTTCAGGATCGTGTATGCCTCAACAGTCATTTCTAGCACGATCTCGGCAGCGGTCTGATTCTTTTTGTTTACCATTGATGCTCCATATCCCATAGGCCTAATTTATATGTATCAGCATGAAGTTCATAAAAAGGGCGTGGTGGGGTCTTACCTTTGTGTTGTCTGGTCAATGATCTCATCAGTTAGCTTTCCTTCCTTTTCTAACCGGTCTAACTCGTAATCTAAGACAATGATGCCTTTACTCTGAAGATCATTGATTTCAGCCCTGCGATTTGTCTCCCAGTCGATGAGATAGGGTGTTGCCATTGCACGAATCGGACGGCCGCTCCACAGAGTTGTTCTGACAAACGAGTCAAATCCAGCATCGATAATTCTAAGACAGGAAACACTTGTTAGTCCAAAATATAACTGTGGTAAACATAGGTTGCATGTGCTACTCACGCCTGCTTGCCACCTTCAGGGGCATTTGATTCCCTTGCGGTGACAAATCGAGTTCCGACCCAAACGGCACCGGCACCATACATAAGGGCTGCGGCAATACTCCGACCATCAAACATACCTCCAGCAGCGACAAGTTGCACTGGTTTTCTAGTGAGTGGTGATGTGTACCCCTTGCAAGCATCGGCGCATGCTGGAATCAAAATACTTTAGTTACGACAGAGTTAGCTTGAGAAGCATCATAGAAATCCAGAGTGTAGTTGGCAACGCACCTGGTTGGAATGTCCCCAGTGTGACCCCCTGCTTCTCCGCCTTGAGCACAAACTAGATCTGCGCCAACTTTACACGCCTTATGGACATGCTAATAAATATATTAGCAAACAGGTGGTATGGAATTGTTTGATTCGCCCTCTACCTTTGGATGTCCAACCATGTTCTGCATACAGTGTCAGTTGTGCCATTGCCGAACATAGGAAGAAAATAACCTACCATGTACAATACGCCAGCTGCGTGTAGCTTATCAACTACGGCCTTTGGGGGAATGCCCACGGCCGACACGAAAAGCTTTGCTCCTTCTTCGATAATGATATCAACTAGCTCCATTAATTGTCCTCTGGTGTAGTCAACGTTGGTTTTGCGCGCTTTACCACCAAGTTGTGGGATCAGTAGATCAACACCAAATGGAAGTGACGGGTCCCGAAGTTTGCTTTTGAGGTCTGTAAGGATCTCTCGCAAGGACTCTGGGGTATAACCCAACCCGCCAACTACACCCAATCCACCCGCATTGGAAACAGCAGCGGCGAGCTCAGCTCCAGATGTGTAACCCATACCAGCGAGGAGAATAGGCTGTGTGATGCCAAGCATCTGGGTGACTGGGGTGGTGATTAAAGACATCGCGTTCGTATTTAAGAGTTTCTTAATTCAGACTTTTGGTGAAGTTAACAGGAGATCTATGATATAATCCTCGTGGGATTGTACCAGCTTAAGTTTGAAATCTAGTCAAGCTATATAACTTTCAATCGCTTGTTTTGTCTATGAATACATGTCGGTAAGGACTCTAGGGAAAAGGGCTTAAAGTTCAGTTTCCTCGGCCTCTTTCCCTTTCCGCTTCTGGCGAGACTCGATTTACCACCACTGACTGGAGACGGAAGTACGATCTTCTCCCAAGCGGGAGTAAATTCCCTTGTATTCCGCATGGCATCTTTCCGCGTTACANGGGGGGGGGGGGGGGGGGGGGGGCGCTATACTGAATGGGATTTGAATTCCGCCGAAATGAATCGCGCGCTAATTGACACCTACCAAGCTTGATTGGCCTTGTTATTATCAAAGTATTGCTAGTGACCGAGGTTACAAGCGCCCCAGGAGAATTCCACTGCAAATATTATAGAAATGAATGTCGAATACTCGCTATATACCTCAAACATCAAGCGGATAAATTTGACTCGTCTTCTCATAGCTCCCGATTACTTTGAAAACTAGCACTCGTTCAGCCATTGTCCGCTGGAGCGATTCTCGCCTCGCCACCCAGCACCACTTCCAGAATTGATTGAGTTAGAAGAAGTCTCGTTAGCATCAACGAGGAACAGTGCAATGTCGCAGCCAATCTTTTTGACTCCTCCGCCGAGGGTTGTCGATGCCCTCGTCTCATTCCCAAATCCTTATATTCTCCTCGTCGTTATCAATCGCCCACAGGTTCTTAATTGCATTGGCACGAGAGGAGATCGGGAGCTGACGGCACTTTTCAGCTGGCTGGATGCTGAGTCATCCCTCCGTTGCGCAGTTATCACGGGTGCCGGGCGTGCATTCTGTGCTGGTGGTGACCTTAAAGAGTGGAATGATCTCAATGCAAAGGGGGAGACCAAAAAAACCCCGCCCGAGGGATTCTGTGGACTTTCACGGAGGAGAGGGAAGAAGCCTGTAATCGCGGCTGTAAATGGCCTCTGCTTTGGGGGCGGTTGCGAGATGATCATTAACTGCGATATGACCATTGCAAGCGAAAAGGCGGTTTTCGGTCTGCCCGAGGTGAAGCGTGGCGTTGTTGCTACCGCAGGAGCCTTGCCAAGGTTGACGAGGATCGTCGGCCGCCCACGCGCCATGGAGATGGCACTTACAGGGCGGCCAGTGAGCGCCCAAGAGGCAGCTAAGTGGGGTCTTGTAAATAAGGTTGTAGGTAGTGGAGGAGAAGGAGCTACCAGTGAGGTGGTTGCTGAAGCAATACGCTTGGCCAACATGATTGCAGAGAATAGCCCTGACAGCGTCATTGTGACTCGCGAAGGGATCAAGATGGGCTGGGAAGGTGTGGGCGCCGAAGAGGGCACCCGCATACTCAAAGAAGAATGGTTCCCAAGAATGGACCAGGGCGAGAATATGAGAGAGGGCGTGAGGGCGTTTGTAGAGAAGAGAAAACCCAAATGGGTGGCGAGCAAACTGTAATCTAAGAAACTTGAATGTCATATATATGTTGGGCCATATATGCTTCTCTCTAATGAAACTTGCCGCTATATGCAAATTGACAGGGTCTTCATGTATCGTCGAGGTTGTCGTTGACTTACAGGACCATCTAGCTGGCCTGGGCCACCAGGAAGAACATGATGGGGAAAAAACCACTTACGCACTACGAGGATCTGAGGCGAGGACAGGCCCATCCACCATCAGTGTTATCGGCTGATTAAGACACCCTTCGACACTATGGAGTGTGCTTGATAATGACTCTGTAGACAGCCTCGCATTGGATCACGGGTACATAAGATCGCTATAGCAAGAAACAAGAGTTATCACGTTTTCAAAGGATGCCTGCGAGTTCTTATGCCTCCACAGTACAGTGACTTAAATATGTGACTTTCTCATAATTATATATTTTTATGCCGCACTCTTGAACTCTGGACTGAAAGGGTAGTCGATATATCCTACGGGGGACTGCGCTACATAGAACGTGGCACGGTTGTAGCTATTCAACTTCAGCTTCTCTGCAATTCGAAATGGCAGATCAGGGTTGGCGAGGAAATTGCGACCAAAGGCAATCGCAATCTTCTTGTCCGTATGCTTGCTAATAGCCTCATTTGCTGACTCCGGGGTGAAGCCACCGGCGAGAATGAGGGCATTGTCGCTTCCCCAGAGGTCGATCAGCCAGTCGACCTGTTCAGTACCCTCGATGTCGCCGGCGCCTGAGATGCGCGATTCCACAAGGTGCAGGTACGCAATGTCGAGTTTCCTTAGCGCCGTCGCCAGATACGAGAATTGCGGCACTGGGTCGTCCATCTTCATGCCTTGGAAGGGGCTGTATGGGCTTACTCTGTACCCCACCCGTTGCGATCCAATGGCCGCGGATACAGCTGTAGCCACTTCGATACCAAAGCGCGCCCGCTTCTCAATGCTGCCACCCCACCCATCGGTGCGGTTGTTACACTTGTCCTGCAAGAATTGGTCCACCAGGTACCCATTGGCGCCGTGAATCTCAACGCCGTCGAAGCCAGCTTCGATGGCCCTCCTGGCAGCGCTGGCATAGTAACCAATGAAAGCCTGGATGCGGTCCTCGTCCAGTGGCTCGGGAACTGCAGCGTCCTTGGCCATCGCGATGTTGCTACTAGACACAACCTTGTATCCTTCGGCATTGAGAACGTCGGCGTGTGCTGCGCGGCCGAGAGCCCAAAGCTGGCAATAGATGAAGCTGCCCTTCGCGTGGACGGCCTCTGTGACCTTCCGCCACGCCTGCACCTGAGCATCGTTATATATGCCTGGCGCACAGGAGAAGCCACCGGCTTCTGGTGCTATGAATGTGGCTTCGGTGATGATCAAAGTTCCAGGAACTGAAGCCCGTTGTGCGTAGTACTCGACGACTATATCCAGAGGGACATGGTTCTCATCGGCACGGTATCGGGTCAGGGGTGCCATGACAACACGGTGCTTCAGCTCAGAGCTGCCAATTCGCATGGGCGATGAAAGTGGAGACATGGCGGCGATGGTGTAGACAATACGTAGTGGGAATATCGAGGATTTTTGCACCAGGACGTACTTTTTAAAGAAGGAGCCAGGTGCTCGTTGACTTCTCTTTATCGAAGAAAACTTGTGACTTTAGTGAATGTTGATTATCAACCAGCTCTTTCCAATTCTCTTTTCATCATTACTCGGGCGGTGGATTTAATTGGTAAGCATACGTTATCAACCGAGCCGTCGCAAGTTGCTGGAAGCTTATCTTTTACATCTTGTAAGCACGCCCCGCCTATAGAACACTAGTCCATACAGTGGGTCATGACACTATGGAATACCATTACTCATGGCTCGTAGCTCGTACAGGGGGGTGCAACCCAACATATTTGTTATGGTAGATTACCGAGAAACTTTCCAACAAAAGATCTATCCATCATTGCTATAGACCGCGGGTATAATGCGACATGACTTACGCGTGCCATGTAAAGGAATGTTGGCCAAATCTCAACCTGTAAATAAGCCAAACGCGGACCGTAGCTGTTCGCGACCGTGCCTCGACCAGCTAGTTCTACCACCTATGAATCCTCGATGGCTGCAGCAAATTCAGGAAACCGCTCTTTAAACGGCACGCTGACCGACCAGCACTTTAGTTTTCGTATGTGTTTTTCAAATAATGGATTCATGACGAGTTCGTCGCTGTTGTCTGTCCTTGGCATGACTGCATCTGCTGCGTCGAATGGCCAGTTCAGGTTTACGTTGCTGGCATATATTTCCGAGAAATCGCGGAAGGTGTACTTTGTTGGATTTTGTATTAGAAGATCTCGAATTCGCGGCCTAAATAGTTATGAGATACAGCTCAAATATCGTGTTGGGGCGAGTTACCAAGGTATATTGTCTATCCAGGCTGCATGCGGAACTACGACCTGAAAAACAGTTGGGCGTAGCCATGACGGGAGGCTTTCGAATGTTTCATCGGTAGGTGCGATTTGCCACTGTGCAATGACCCCTATGAGATACTACAATCCAAAATAGAAGGCGAAGAATTGAACTTACCCGCATAGTAGAGTACATAATGTAAAAGAAACCTAATTGCTCTTGAAGCTTGGTATCCTTGAATGTAGAGACAACGTCTGCCATCACCCGAATGGCGGCGTGGGCCGGGCCCTTAAAGCTCGGGTTTACCAGGCCGGTAATGGATGGTTTCAGAGGTCCAACTAGTACGGACGCTGGTGTTCCTTGGGCCGCGAGAAGCCTCCGGGAAGTTAGAAAATCAAGGAGAATCTGATCAAGTGGACACGTAGCCTCCATATGCTTTGGAAGTATAGTAGACATTGTTATCTTCTCATTGGTTTCAGGCTGTGCCCAAGCGAAGGGTTGGATTGCTGGGTTACTAGACGCCGTTGGGCCTTGAGGAGCGCCATGGGTTTTCGACGATATGTTGGTTATCACCCCATCGAGATAATCATCTGCGACTAAATAGACGTCAGTATTGTGTATAAATTATAGTTCAAGTGGATAGCTACCGCTCTCAGCATCTCGATATGCAGGGGCGATTGACTGTTGTGGGCTTGGAGCATGAACCAAACTTGTGTTGCTCGGTGCATACTCTGCACTTTGATTCGCTACAGACTGCCCACTATTGAATGCATTATAGTAAGTGATATTAGGGTCATGAGATCCATCCGTCGCCACACCACCATAGCGTATATCCTCTCGTGGCGGACGTGTCGTTGACGAGAGTGATCGGTCGTCCCGAGCCAGGTAACCACGACCGGATGGTGAAAACCCAACACTTTGTGGCAGTGATTCCGGATATGTGCAAGCCTGGGCAGCGGCTTGAGCTTCAACGCCCATATCTACATCCTGATCAATATTCCCCACGTCGTGTCGTTCATGATCATTGTTTCTAACTCGAGGCCATCTTTCTTGTTGATTCTCTCTAACGAAGCTTGACGTCTGCGTCATTATTGTGTTATATTGCGAAGAAGCCTCCGGGGAAGTATGTGGCCGTGTGTCCTCAGTCTCTTTTGCTGCGCTCTGCACGTTTGACTGTGTACTTGGTGAGGGCCAGGCGTTGGTTGCATCGGGAAGACCATCAGTTGTGGCATGGGTGGCGCTAGCATTTCCTGGTGGACGGTGGGCAGCTGGGGAAGGTTGGACGTGATCTACTCCATCTCCAGCATTTTCAGTCCCGGAAGCCAGCAATGAGACTAGCGGGCGAGCAAGTTGTGTAAGCCTCTGGATCTGACTCCTTAGAGCCCTGTTATCCGCAATCAAGGCCTGGAGCTGGGTTTCCTTGGACCTCTCAAACTCTCGGTGTTCTGCCTTAAGCTCTACCACTTCGTCTTCTAGCACGTGGATGCGCATCTTCGTACGCTCACGGAATGCGCGCTGAGCTTCGCGATCATTATCGCGCTTCTTGCGAACCTGCTCCTGTGTGAGGCTAGAGATAGTCCTGGGGCGCCGTTTCGACGTGGTAGTAGTAGGAGGAGGAGGAGATGTACGAGGAGGAGAAGGAGGAGGAGGGTCAGAACGACCGCCGTGGTCACCATACATGGTGGGGTCCATGTGCTGTTATGTGTGTGAGATATGTGATCTGTGTGTTTCGCATGATGAGTGCTCACTGGTCGTGGAACGAGTTTGACCTCACAATCGAACCGGGGCAGTAGACAAAATACAGCGCTGATGAGTGGTGAATGAATGGCAGCGGTCAAAGATATGTTATGTCTGCCTTGCTTTCTTGGAAAATGGGCATGGAGGGTTGCAGTGTATTGTACGGCGTCAAGTCGCGCCTTCCAAGGTTTGCACGCCTTACTTAACATTTCAAAGCTATGTCGATCTTCAATCTGGGGAAGGAACCGAGAGGACGCTAATGTGCGGGGTTCCTACAGGCTAGCTTGGTAATGGTCCGATTCGACGATTATCCCACTCGTCCCCTACAGAGGCCCAATCCTGGCCGTACGTTATCATCTCGCACTTACGGAGTACAACAGTGGTATTCCCTGTACGATCTGATGATATACGCCTTGACATACGCTATGATATCAAACCTCGCATTCATTGGTAATTGATCTAGCGGGTGTACTATTGGTTCTATTTACATTAGGTGGCTCACTATCAATGCGATACATTATCATCGTTCATGTAACTATACATCGTACCTCCCACCCTCCAACCGTCCCAGTTCAGCGGCCAAATTCGGTTCTCTCTAAGTTCCGGTTATCAAATGCGCCCTCTTTCTAAAAATTTGTTCGGGATCTCGACATGCTTGCAGCGCAGATACTCTGCCACATTCTTGCCCAGCACATCGTAGGTAGAGCTTGACGCCACTCCGCGGTCCAAGTGGTCCTTGAGTAGGAAATGTACGGCTACAACATACAACAGTTAGCAAGGCCGTTCGCATAAATGGAATACATAATTGAGAATGCCCAAAGCCAGGCACAAGTTGGAGTTTGAGCGAGGCAACGCTACCTACCTTGAATGTTAGGAAGCTCAAACCGCATAATGGGGTTTCCTTCGAAGTCGTCGCCCAACATCTTCTGCACTTGTTGGACGGTGAGGATCGAACGCAGCCAGTCCCACTCGTCGGCGTTTCGAACGAAGAAGCCCACATTAGCATCTGAACCTTTGTCGCCCGACCTTGCGTGCACGACGTAGCCAATCGGCGCAACCGTTGTTGGTCCCCATGAACTCATCGCTACCGGGTTTGGCGTTTCGTACGTTGGTTGTGTGTATAGAAACTCTTCGGTGTTGGTGGGAGCCCCTATCGCGACCGTCTTTCCGGTAAAAGGGAGATGCACTTCATGCTTCGTGCTGCTCTGCGGTAGCAAGGCAACCCAGTATTCATAAAACGGCTTTGGCAACGCCTGACGAGCGTCGACAGCAAAGGTTGCGCCAGGATAACTCTGCATAATCACATCTGTACAGGGGCGGAGAAAATCTGACGCCGAGAGTGCGCTTTCTTCTTTCGCCTGTGCGAAAATCCTGAAGTCGACGGTTGCAGCGTCTTGGTTTGACGGATTTGACGGACATGAACCATTGATGCGAAATTTGAGGGTGTGATAGCGGGAGACGTCCAAGGCATTTCGAACCTGTCGCTCAAGGATTGCTGCTTTCTCTTCGATATCAAGGCCACAGGCGAAGTAATGCACTTCTGCTTGGAAGCCCCCTTTCGCTGTGATACCGACCTTAGTTGTCGGAGGTGGCTTTCTGAAGCCGATGTTGCTGACCTTCCTGCGCAAGTTATTAGCCATGTATATGCAGATTTTAAAGCTCATGGTTGACTCACACTCTATCCTGACCCACAGATTCGATCTTTATGTTCGTTAGATCTGCAACTACATCTGAATTGTAGTAATAAGGTCCTTGTATTTCGTATAACAGCTGCGCTTTGCAAGTATCGATGGTGACCATGCCATCACGGCCTGACTGCTTAGTGACGACGAAGGTTCCATCCGACTCGATCTCCAGGATGGGGAAGCTGAGGCTTAAGGATTTGCCCGGTAGACTCTTAAACCCAGAAAAGTTGCCTCCCGTGACATATGTTGAACACTCTAAGAAGTGGCCAGCTACAAATACATGTGCAAGCTGGCTCAGATCTTCTCTCTGCCACTTGTAGGTGTATGCAGCGCAGGCAATACTTGGAGAGGCATCTGCAACTCGGCCACAGAGCACAATATCAGCTCCTGCATTGAATGCCTCAACTATACCCCAGCACCCTAAATAGCATTGGGCGTAAATTGGTTCATATCCCCATTCGGAAATATTCTTGCCTTGCAAACCCAATTAGCTGCGCGTTATTGATCTGATGAGGGACAATACTCACCGGTAGTAAGACTTCGAAACGACTCCCCTGATTTTATGGCCGCCTGGACAACATCGGACACTTCATCACCACCCACCCACGCGATCTTTAGATCCAAGCCTCTATTCTTGACCATTTCTGACAACGCATGATACAGCTTTTCGGTGTCACTTGCTCCAGCGTTGACCGCAACCTTGATCTTGTTGGCAGCCAATGCTGTAAGGGCTGGTTCGATGGATTCGAGAAAGCACTCCTCAAATTCGGAGCTTGAGGCATTACTGTTGACTTTTGAGCCCCCTCGTATAGTCATGTTATACTCGGACATCCAGTCGCCTACAATAAAATCGACATCTTCGTGGCGGGCAAGATCGGCAAATCCGCCTCTGCGATCTGTCACAGAACCAGACGCTGAGGCGATGCGAACTGCTCGATTTGCAGAAGGCATAATGTAGAAGCTCCGAGGTATGAGTTTTAGGAGAGTACGTGAGACAGAATAAATTCCAAGGGATCGGGGCTTATGGATGTCACGCGCGAAGTGAAGGACTGACATAAATACAGTGGGGAGATTGAGGATTATATGATACTTGGGCAAAACCCCACCGAGGTCCGAAGAACATTTCCCCAATACTACGACCCCGCTTCCCCAACTTTGAGGGTGGTGGTCGTGCTTTTTAGCAGCGGCATGTTTGAATGATTCGTGCCAGGTCACGGAAGTGCAGCTCCAGGCCAGCCACTCAGTAGTCGCATAAGATGGCGGTTAGGAACGCCGTAGGGATTAAATTTCCATGGTGGGGTGGTGACGGGATTAGTGCTCCCGACGATGGGTTTTGCAAAGACTGGACCATGCACTGCGTGGGCCTTCGGCCTTCGACAGATTTTGAGTGTCTAAAGGAATTAATTGGAGCAGCGGAGGTCGTCATAGGGGCGGGCCATGCTTGGACCTGCTTTTGCGCTGGTCCGAACGGCTCCTTCCATGCAAACTAGGCATGAGTAATGGCAGTAGCGGACGGGAAACTCGAAACTTGGCACTCGCTCTTCTCAACCCACGCTATTGACGACACTAACGATAAGTAGGACATGCGGATGCGAATCGCGGCAAGTTTGCACTAGTTCATCGGTACCTTACCGTATAGTGGACGTCGATGCTGCAACTGCCCGACATTGACACAATTGGGAATTGAGGAGCTCGAAGAGCCAAACCTCCCAAGCTGCATGTTTATACACACGAGGTACTAAACCATCTTGGCAGAAGGTGGTTATATGTAACGTAGTAAATTATTTCTAATGCTTCCATAATGCCTAGCTAATGCTGAGAAAATGAGGCGAATCCGAAATATCTTCGATATTTTGTAATTAGGGAGGTCCAATTTAATACGTCAAGTTTATTAAAACCGTTTTAGGCTCGGTGTAACAGCGCAGAGCATCTGAACCCTGTTCGCGACCTATACCACTCTCTTTGGTTCCACCAAACGGGCAAGAGATGTTGATGGTGCTGATACAATTTATTCCAACGACGCCTGAGTCAAACGCAGAGCTCACCCGGAGGGCCCGATTGATATCTTGAGTGAAGACACCAGCCATCAGTCCGTATTTGCTGTTGTTAGACTTGGCAACGACCTCTTCCTCTGTCTCGAAGCGGTTGATGACAACGACTGGTCCAAAGATTTCGTCTTTGTAAATCGTAGCATTTTCCTTTGTGTCCACGAAGATAGCAGGCTGAATGTACAATCCCTTATCCTTGTTAGCTACACTCTCTATTATGAGAGGACAGATTGAAGCTGCGTACCTTGCCTGAAGTGCCTCGACCACCTTGCAGCAGTGTTCCCTGTTTTTCACTTTCTGCTGTAGTAATCATTGATACGATGCGATCATATTGAGCCTTGTCGATCACGGGACCAAGACTTGTGTCCTTGTTCTCTGGATCACCCATCTTCTTGGCAGAGAACATCTTTGCATAGAGTTCCAAAAAACGGTCGTAGATTCCAGCCTGACAGTAGACTCGTGACGGAGCAAAGCAGATTTGTCCCGAGTTTACAGTCATGGTGTTAACGCACCTGCTCTGGTGTTAGACCCACGACCATTAAGGTTCCTTGAAAGTGATCCAGAAGAAGCAAGAAGAAAGCACTCACCATTCAGTCGCATTTTCGAGGTTTGCATCGTCAAATATGACGGCTGGACTCTTTCCACCTAGCTCCAGAGTAACTCTCTTCAGATTACTTTGTGCCGCTAGGATCTGAACTGTCTTTCCGGTCTGGACGCTTCCTGTGAAGCTGACTTTGGCCACATTCATGTGACTGGCAAGAAGAGCTCCCGTACTTCCATCGCCACTAAGAACTTGAAACACTCCAGGTGGAAAGCCTGCCTCGATGATCAACTTTCCCAGGGCTGCTGCCATCAACGGAGTCTTTTCGCTCGGCTTCAGGATAAAAACATTTCCAGTTGCTAGTGCCGGTGCAGCTTTAAGTCCAACTGATGCAAGTGGACCATTCCACGGAATAATTCTAGGTCCCCAATTAGTTCACTGTGTTTGGAGTTGGAGCAAGCAATTCTCACCCTGCCACAACTCCCAGTGGTTCATTACGCACAATCTTGTAGAACCCATCGTCTTGAGGAAAAGACTCTCCAGCGAATTTATCAATCCAGCCAGCAAAGTCTTATTAGAAATCATGGTCAGCGTCGCCACTCCCTAAACGGACCTGCCATGTCTTACATCTGAAATTTTCAACAGCAGTTTGTATCTCTCCTTTCCCAAATGCCAAGTATGGGGCTCCGAGAGTGAGTCTAGTCAAAAAGCCTAGTTCTTCCTGATCGCGCTCTAGAAGATCTGCAAACTTCAACAGCAGCTGTCGTCGCTGTGCCCCCGACCAAGCCCGCCATTTTACGAATGCAGCATTTCCAGCTTCCACAGCAGCGTCCACATCCCGCTCCCCAGCCACAGGAATCTGATCACTCACAAGCTCTTCGGTGGTGGGGTTATAAACTGATATCCTGTAAAAAAATAAAAAGTAAGCGATGGATAAAACATGCCTTCGCAATCAAAACGTACTTTTGCGGGTTCTGACATTCGACATATTCGTTGTTAATAAACAATTGGGTGATAATTTCTCGTTTTCCTTGGGGCATTGTTAATCCCATCGTGATAGATTTATTAATTTGAAGTATAGTAATAAGAAGAAATAAAATAGCATATTTCGATCAAGATTCCGAAGTATATGACGCAGTATTTAGTTCTTTTAAACCCCGGGCTTGCACCCAAATATCCAGCATTGGTTGCCTGAGTCATGCCATTTAGTTGATCTTGGTGGTTGAGGCGCAACTCAGTCCACTTGAGCAGGTGACCTAATAAGCCCCGGTTGCATTTATGCAAATGCAAGTTCGTTAAAGTTTATTTCGTCGACCTGTTTGCCAGAGCTATCCATCTTGTTCTCATGTATGGAAGCAGGTACTTCGGGAGTCTTCTATTTAGCGCCCTTCCAATCCCCGCAACGTAGTTTGTGTACAAGCACACAACATTGTCCTCTTCGTGGTTCATTGCCATGAATATCAGAGGCTCGAACAGCGAAGTCAAGTGGAATCATGCTCTGTATTTTTAGATCTAGTAATTCAAAGCGCACATATTTGGTGCACACCAAAAATCAAACGGTTTGTCTGAGGAAACTTTGTAAGTTACAACCGATGGATCTCCATTCAGGCAGTATATTATCTTATATATGTAGGTATGTTATTAACATCTGGGTAATCGGTGCTTCTTGCTATTTCTCCTAGTGACTCAAGAATGCTCAATGTCTCTTCACACTTTGCCTGCATCACCTCAACCGCATCGGAGCCAAGAGGAATGCGCAATGGCAATTTTAGGGAGCCGGCCAATGGGCCCTCGCGCCTCACAACGTCCAGTATCCGCTCGACGGCCAGCTTTGGGTCGCCAGGCTGCTTGCCAGTCGTCTCCTGGTGGCGGCATCTTAGCTCCGCTGAAATGCGGTCATAGTCTGCTAATGAATTGTCTTTTTTATTTTGCTTCCGCGCGGCATTCAATATGTCTGTTCGGAACTGTCCAAGAACCATCAGAAATGTCTCGATGCCGAGATGGGATGTCTCCTTTTGTAAACACTCCACGGCACCTGTAGTTACAAGTTAAGATTATGCTGTCGGTGAAGGGAGATTTTACGCACCTTCTAACGCAAACTTGGAGCTGGAATACGGCCCTCCTGCGCCTACACCGTGCCATGCCGCAATGCTACTCATGAACACGAGGGTTCCCGATTTTTGTGCTCGCATCGTAGGTAGCACAGCTCGAGTGAGATTCAGCGCTCCGAAAAAGTTTGTGTTAAATTGTGCAGTAATTTCTTGGTGTCTGCTTATGGCTCAATGGTTAGTCGTGACCTGTGTTCTTCCATAAAGTATACATGGATGGGATGCATTTCATTTAATGGCATGGTAATTCGCACATTGAATCCATGGGTGAAGATACTCACGACATCTCTTCCCAGACTCCTGACGCGACATAACCCGCATTGTTGACCAACACGTCAATTTGTCCGAACTTAGCAATGATAATATCCACAATATTGTCGAGTACAGGTTGCGGCGATGTAACATCCAGCTCCATCGTAGTTAAGTTGTGGTGAGCCTCAAGATCTGCTAAGGCAGATGGCCACCGGGCGGTCGCAATCACTCTATCTCCACGCGCGATTATGGCTGGAACCAAGAGGCTCCCAAAGCCTGACGAGCAGCCTGTCACAAGCCAGACACGCGACGACGAATTGCCAGCCATGTTTATTTAGATAAAGGTGTATCCTTGGATAATGGTTTTGTGTCAACACATAGTTCAAACGGGCCCTGCTACAGTTTATGTGCTCCAGGACCACGGCTACAGTAGTGTCTTCATTCCGTTCAGTTTGGTGTGGACTAAGGCGGGAGTAACAGACTCTTTGGCAGCAAGCTAGAGCTCGAACTGGCAAAGGATCTGGGGACTTGCCGTTAGCGCCGTAAGTCAAGAAGCTAGATATCCAGGGCGGGGTTTTAAAAGGACCTGACTCATGTCAGCTTCAGACAGAATATCCTGCATCCATTCACGCGATTTCGTGGGTCCAAGTTCAATTACTTTCAGCAGGAATTCTGGACTTGGAGCCCCGGTTATACTAATTACCCTATGCATCCTGGCCTCATATGCTGGGGGGATCGCGAGTGTGGAAAAAAGGATATGGGTAGATTTCTGTTGAGTATCTATCTGCATCTACTTAAAGGCACATGGCATAACGTCGGTCCAGCCCCAAGCTATACCCCGCTGTAAAGTCGACGACGATTTATTCCCACACTATTGCGAAGCGTCCCGCATTCTGACCCTTCGACATCAAATCGACGATCTCGTGGATGTCGTCCAAATCTTTGAAAGTCGTCATATGTGGTTTTATGTTGTTCTCGTGGCTGAAATAAATTGCTGCGCTCATCCTATCCGGTGTTCCGCTGCTGGCACCTTTGATCCTGTATCGCCCGAGTAGGATATCCAAAGCATTGATTGACAGGTTCTTCGGCGGGATCCCTACAATCATCATGAGGCCGTTGACGCTGCGGAAGAAGCATTAGCCATCGATAGGGATCGTCGCATAGTAGACTTGACTCTAGAGCGAGACTTACCGTAAGCATTTCGGGGCTTTCTCATATGCTGCTAAGGCAGCACTAAAAACTATTGCGGCGTGACAACCTCCTTGGGTCTCTTCCTTAATTTTCTCTAGGTATGTACTATCTGTCATTGAGTTGTAAATCAGATCCGCACCCAGAGATCGTGCGTTCGATAGTTGAGCATCGGATATATCAATGGCAGCCACTCTGTAGCCCATGGCTTTCGCATACTGAATACCTGTGAGGGAGAGTGTCAGTTGTGCTCCTGCGGGAAAAGTAGCACGGGGAGAAGACATACCAAGGTGTCCAAGGCCTCCACATCCGATCACCGCGACCCATTGACCCTTCTCTAGGTCACACTGGTCGACAGCGTGATATGCTATCCACACAATCAGTCCCAAACACAGGAAACAGTATTTTTGGGTAGCTGCTATTACCTGTAACACCAGCGCAAAAGAGTGGCGCGGCAGAGACCGTGTCAATACCATCGGGCAGGACCATGGCATTTCGGTAGTCCGAGACCGAGTAGTCTGCAAAATGGCCAGCAGTGCTGAAGCCGTGCATAAGGCCAGTCCCTTCCTGGCACAGTAGATTATGGATCTTGCATGCTTCACATTTATCTATGGCAGTCGTCAGCTCGAGTAACTATCTTATGCACTTACTTTCCGATTCACTTACAGCACGCGTAGCTGCAGCCAAGGCACCCAACTTTGTCCCCGACCTTGAAGCCCGTTGTCTCGCTTCCTACTTCTACCACAACACCAGTATTCTCGTGGCCAATCGTGACATTTTCGGTTGTCGCAGGCTCAGCAGTGCTGTCCCAAAAGAGCATCTATGATTAGATTTAAGTTAGCCCCATCGTGTTGTTCTATGACAATGGGTCAACTCACTAAATCCGAATGGCACAGCGATGCACATTTGTTTTTAATCAGAATTTCATGGGGCTTGCATGATGGGATTCGGATCTCATTGACGGTGATTTTCTTTGCGATCTGTTGCGCCCCAAATATGGTTGTCAGTAAATATATTCATTTCGCCAGAACTCTAGGGTGTGGCCCTTACAATGTTGAATTGAGCGGCCCTCATGATGCCGTTATGTTCAACTTCGTGAGGCATTTTGGATCTGGTCAGGTAGGGCAATCGTTCAACTTCGTGGTGTTAGGGGGAAAAAAGTAAATCAGATGAAACAGCAGGAAATTGCCGGGTGTAAATAATGTTTGGGAGAAAAGCAGTTATTTGGATCTATAGTTCATGAGCGAAGTGGAGGAATAAAAGGGTGGGGGGGGAAAGTACGTCCATTTCAATTAAAACAAATTGAATTACATAGAGTATTAACCCAGTGTCTCCACAGCATGACAGCAGCTGTGTCGTGATAGCATAAAAAATGTCAAGGAGTCAAGTCAATCTCATTGCAATCTAACCTCTAAGTCAATGTAGCTATGGCTTGACTCAGTACACAATTGGCGGGGTTGTCGCACCCCGCCCCCATGACACCGTGGGGTCCCCAGGTACGGCACCGTGGCTCGGAACCCACGGTGATGCGCTGGCCTTCGGGGAAAGGAACCATACAAGGTCTTCCATTACTAGTCGGAATATGCAGGCTTAATTTGAATATTAGCTTTTCTGTCACAGTGTGGATTAAATCGGCTGGGGGACTCTCTTGGGCACGACCAGTTGGTGTTTGGCCCTATCGTGCGGTTAGGGGTCCATACTGTGCAGATATTTTTGAGGAAAACATGTAAGCAAAAAAAAAAAATCTGGATGAACAATATTCGTTGTTTGATAAATGTAACAACTTCCTGACGTAGAACCCCGAATCGTAGTTGAGCACACCTCCACCTCACAGCAGTGCATTGAAGACTATTGTTTCGAACTTTTCCATCTCAATATCTTAGTTCTCTATATTTGCTTTATCTATCCGTGACAAGCAATTATGTATAAAACTACACTTTCGTCGCTATATCTATGCTATCGTAAAGCAGAGGAAAACACCCGCTACGTTGTCTTGTATGTGTTGGCAAGCCAACGAAAGCGATGATGTCAGGCCTGTATGTACAATCAAACCATCTTCTCGACCTCAAGTGTAGTCACCTTGTCGGATTCCGAACTTTTCCTGCTACCATCCGTATTTTCATTTGCGACAGCGTTATCAAAATATGTTTTGATTCGCTCCTTGGCTTCAGCGTTTGCAAAAACGTAGTCTATCTCCTCTAGAGTCTTGCCATTTGTCTAAATTATCGCATTAGTAACAGCTTAGTTGGTGGGATCAGAGAATCTATACCTCCGGTAAACAGATCCAAACAAATGGGATGCAAAGCAAGTTCATAATACAAAAGAGGATGTAGAACTTCCACCCCGCGTTTCGGATCGCAGTGGGTGTGATTAGCACAATGACCTTTGCAAGTTAGCACGATGGGTAACTGAGCGCACAAAAGACTCACAAATGTCCACATCCACTCTGAGAAGGGACCAATAGCACTACCGATATGCCGCAGATGCAGTGGTGTGATTTCAGGCGCAAGCAACCATGGAATCGAGTTCCAACTCATCCCAAACGAGATTTCATAGCACAGAAGCATGGCAAGTGCAAGCTTGCTAGAGGCTGGAGTGTCCAAAGCAATGCTTATAGTGAAGACGACCATTGTTGTGGTGAGTGCCATTGAACCACAAAGTAGAATCGGTCGTCGGCCATATCTATCAACCAACCACATAGGGGGGAATGTACCTGCCCAGAAAGCGATCTGGATAAAACCGGCAACAAGACTGGCGGTTTCGCGATCATAGCCAATATTAACTTCGAGAACGATTGTCACTTCAAACTGTTAAAGAGCGCTCGTTTCAAAAGGAAGAAAAATACTCACCATAGAATGCAATAACATTAATGCCAGTAAATTGTTGCATCATTTGAATCAAGAAGCAGAGGATGAGTCGCCGGTAGTTCTTTAAATCCGTACGGTCGTAGAAAATGTTCTGCCAGCGGAAAGGCTCTTTAATTGTCTCGATTTCCAGTGCTGCCTTCATTTCGCCCTTGATCATTCTCACTTTTGGGTCATCTTCACCACAAGACATTAATCTTGCAAGGACTTGAACTGCCTCGGCTTCTCTGCCGTGACTATAAAGCCATCTTGGAGTCTCGGGCAAAAATGGTATAGTACCCAATGTGATGAGCGCAAAAACAATCTGAAATGCGATCGGAAGTCGCCATACAATCTGTTACCGCTCAAATTAGAACCAGGTTTAATAGTTGGAGAATAATAGGAGATCTTGCCTCTCCAGTCAGGTGCTTCACTGTTCCGTAGTCAAGCCAGTAAGCTACCACGGTCCCAAACTATAGAGTGTGAGCAAAATTCAGAGCTCAGATACCCGGCTACCTACAATGACGACTGAGAGCTGTATTGCTATCATTCTTCCTCGTCGATTGCTCTTTGCCATCTCTGAAACATAGACCGGGATAGTAGAGGTGTTTATTCCTAGACGAGGTTAGAAATGTACCAAAAGCGCGAAAAAGACTCTTGACAATACCATTGCCAACACCTGAAATTATCCTTCCAACGATGAGCTGAACAGCACCATACGTAGACGCTTGCAGAATGGCACCAACAACCATGATGAGACTTCCCCCTATGATGGACCTTTTTCGTCCAAAGTGACTACCATACATGGCAGCAAAGACACATCCCACCAAGCAACCAACGTTATACAAAGCTACAATTGCACCCAAATAGGCTTCATTGGGATTCCCAATGGCATTCAAGAAGCTGGGCTGCGTTACTAGCCCACCAAGAACGCCCTGATCATAGCCAAAAAGCAGATAGCAACTCCCCGAAGAAATGGTAATTGCAACCACCAAAGGCTGTCCGCTCAAATGAAAATGCATCTGTTCCTGCTGTCGTTTAATTTTGAAGGGGAAACGAGAAGTTGTGACAAGCGGGGAGATCAGAGTATTAAGCCACCCTTAACACCAAGAAGCTAAAGTGTGACTAGCAGTACATATAAGCAAGTTTACGGATAACCCCTCACAACAAATCTCCACACCGAATACTATACAAAGCGGCCAAGTTTAAATTGGACAGCTCGGCACTTGCGCACTAACATTGTGCTCTAATTTGGGACGGGAGGACTAGTCTACCCCATTCTTTCGCAGTGAGATAATCCGCGTGGCGTCAGATGTCACTAAATAGCCATTAGTCATGCCACGTCTTACGCCAATCCAAATCTTGCGCCTTGCTTATTAGCTCGGAACTACTATTCCGTCGCGAGAGCACCCAGCGCCTCAAAATCCGGGGTTCTCACTAAATGGAATCAAGGAAATTGGGTGGGTTGCATATGACATGGAGAGCCGAAGATAGGCTCAGAATCTTGTCAGATTCGGAGACGTGGAAATGTGAAGGCTATTCCTACCCCCTAGTGCAAAGTACCAAAAGGGGGTACATTAAGGAAAGGGGCAACAGGATGCAGGACCTGACTCGTAACAAACACATCTACTGTACCCCATACCTGAAATTCCATAAGCCCAGATTCGGTGGCAACATCGTGGGGTTCCAAACTATTGAACTAACTTGACGATGTCGCGGGGAAACCTGGAGTATGGGCCATACCCCAGATTTCCCCGCATATGGGAAGCTATAATTAAAACACACAGTACAAGACTTCTCATTGCTGTATAAGAAGACCCTCGATGACTCTTCTATAATGTTGTACGAGTGCGGACTTCATATTAAATAAACAACACGTGGCATCCATATACCACTTTCGCTATCATGTTCGAATCAAAAATTAGAGGTAAAATCCTCAAAAGAATAATGGCAACTTGCTGTGCTACTGTAAGTCGCCTTGTGCAGGCATCTTTGATTTGACCATAATAGAAGAGATCTGGTCACTAATTGCTTCTAGTCTTTCTGCATGTATGGCTACGACGCAGGTGTTCTTGGGGGAGTTCAGACCACCGAGCCATTTCTCAGAGCAATGGGAGTATGTGTTTAATCCAAGAACATTACATTACTCTGCTAATGCTTATTTGCAGTATCCAACTGGGACATATGTTATCCCCATGATTGCGTCTTCTTACACACTTGCTGCAGCCGTCTGCTCCTTGATGGTTACTATGGTCGGTATGCCCCTGGGACGTCGCAACTGCATCCTTCTAGGCAACCTGCTCGTTATCATCGGCGCCAGCCTTCAAGCGTCATCCTGGGCAGTTGCCCAGATTATTGTTGCACGCGTAATATGCGTAAGTTGTTTAAGGTCCTGCATTGCCGTGACACTAGCTGATAGTATTCCAGGGTTTTGGAATCGGGGTATGCTCCGTTCATGTTATTCTTTCTCCATGGAACGTAGCATTGACTCTCATATTTAGTTTATCTCTTGTTCCGTTCCAACGTATCAGGCCGAAATGAGCACTGAGGTTGAAGAGCGCGGGCCACAAGTTGCTGTGACATGCGTTTTCCTCGTCGCAGGTGCAGCACTTGCGTACTGGGTTGATTTTGGTTTCACTAGTATGACCAATCAGGCTTCATGGGTAAGGCGGACTGCTTTAGAAAAACTGAGTCTTGATTGCTAACATTAATTACAGAGGTTACCAATTGGATTTCAGATCATTTTTGCTATCATCGGTAGTGTTGGCATGTTCATCCTTCCCGACACCCCTCGATGGTATTACGCCAAGGGATATATCAGCGAAGGGGATGATGTGCTTTGTCGTCTTTTTGATGTAGACCTGGACGATCTAGCCGTCCAAAGCACGAAGCAAGATATTATTTCTAGTATCAAGCTAGAAGAAGATAATAAGAGCGACTTCAATATTCTCGACTTAATCTGGGACCGAAGCTACCTTCGTGCTGGCCGGCGCATTCGTATCTCTTTTATGATTCTTGCACTCCAACAGATGATGGGTGAGCGCAGCCTCATAACCATTATAACATACCTAATTTCTAACTGTGGTCCCTCTAGGCATCAACCTATCAGTATACTATAGTACTGTCATATTTGCACAAGTCGGCTTGTCGCCTTTCCTTACGAAGCTATTAGCAGCAATCATGAACACCCTGTTTGCTGCTGGAACCATCCCACTCGTTTACACTATTGAGAAAGTTGGAAGGCGAAACGTCATGTTATATTCTGCCATTGTGCTCACCATCTGCATGTCTATCTTTGTGGCTATGATTAGTCTACCCAGCCCGTCTGCTGGTACGCAGTGGACAGCTGTTGCTGCGATATTTGTCTACAATATCGTCTTTGGATACGGCTGGATTGGTGTTTGCTGGCTTTATGGCCCTGAAGTAAGGCTTTTATTCTCATTAAGTCTTTTACAAAATACTATGCTAACAGTATATATTAGATTGCACCACTTAAACTACGTCACGCTGGTGCTGCAGCTGGTGCATTTGGCGAATGGCTCTTCTCTTTCATCACTGTGTTTGCTGGCGGCATTGCACTTGAAAATGTTGGTTGGAAGATTTGGCTTTGGATGGCCTTATCATGCGCTGCTGCCGTTCCATTTGTATGGTTTTTCTGTCCTGAGGTATGTCAACAATTCTTCTAGCTCTAAAAACTTGCTAACAAAGTTTCCTTTCATAGACATCAGGCAAAACTTTGGAAGAAATTGACTTTCTCTTTACGAAAGGCAGCTTTAAGCACGGTGATCCAAGTAGTGGGACCCTTGCTCGTCATGATCCTGCAGAGAAGGCCACCATCGCAATGGTTGAGAAAATATAGAGGTTTGAAACACCAAGTTATATGTGTTCCGGGCCACTCGCGAATAGATCGAATTCGCGAATGGTCGGATCCACCCAGGCCACTCGCGAATCGTAGGAGTAGCGGTGTAGAAATATATGCCTATTATCACCTATTCCCAGTTCCTCAATCCAAACTATCAACTGTTAATATGGATAATTTGATTGCTTCTATTAATCCATTTCCTAACGATGTGCGTATCGCATTTCAATCCTATATCTAGGGCCCTAACTACGTCAATCGAGAACGAATCCCATATGCAAAATGGCGCTAGTTGCATATATTCATTAACAACCCAAATCTTAAGCCAGAGAATCCTACTGAGTCTAGATTAAAGCATCGTGCACTTACTGAATTCCAACTTATTAATAACAGGCTATATCAAAAGCCTAATTCTAAGTTTCAAAACCTAAGATATGTGGTTCTAGAGAGCAAGGCCTTTGATACTATTGCTAACGAACACCTACAACTACTACATGTTAGTCGAGAGAAGGCTTAGGCAGCTATTTAACGAAAATACTATGGAATTAATCGCTAGGAAGTTGCATTTGTACTAAAGCTATGCAAGAACTATGCTTTAAATAGGCTAGTAGCAACTAAAGCGCTATTAGTCCTAATTATTATTAAGTGGGCGTAGGAACGGGTTTAAATTAATTTAATTAATATGTAGCATGAACCTTTAGGCTAATTTAAATGGATTCTACATATTAAAGATCACTTTTCGAAATATACCCAGCTATATCCATTAAAGAGCAAGCATGTAGAGCTAATTACAGAGGCCTTTGCTCTTTTTATTACAGCTTTCTTACCACTAAAGATTATATAATGTGATAACGGAAAGGAATTCCAAGGGGCTCTACTTATACTACTACGGAAGTATGGAATTCAAGTGATAAATGGAGCGCTACAGTCACCATAGACGCAAGGCCTAGTTAAGCAAGCAAATGGAGTTGTAGAAGCAAAGCTTCGAGCATGGAAAATGGATCATGGATCCATAGAGTAGGCAGATGGGTTATTGGAAGTTACGTTGGCTATGAACACCTAAAAGCACTCTACAATTAGGTATGCGCCTACGGAGTTACTGTTTCGAGAGCATACATCATATATCGACTAGCTTAATAGCTAGAAGCAGAAGGATATTACTATTAGAATTGCCTAAGAAGACTCTACTCAAGCTCTAATATACGCCTTAAGTTCAAGCCTACTAGCTCTAGCAGGCTCACGAATTGATATTAGAATTTGCCAAGGGAATTCTCAAATTACAATGCGTATTAGCCTAGACGCTAGCTCAGAAATCAACCTACAGATTACACCACCAATTCGGAGCTCTCCAATTGACGAATGGTTTGATATTGACGCCTATGAGCTAGAGCCAGAGCTAGAGCCAGAGCCAGAGCCAGAGCCAGAGCCAGAGCTAGAGCTAGAGTTAGAGCCAGAGCTGGAGCAGGAGCTGGAGCTGGAGCCGGAGCCGGAGCTGGAGCCGGAGCTGGAGCCGGAGCTAGAGCTTGAACTTTGGCATGGGGGTAGGCTGCGGGGTCCAGCTCAGCCTATAGCTGAGCTCCAAGCCCCACGCCATGACCCTGTAATTAAACAGGCAGAAAAATCAACTCAAAAAGCAAGAGCTCTTATGGCACGCAAGTACGCAAAGACGCATGATATTCAGCACTTTGATATTAGAGCAATAGTCTCCTTAAAGGTTCTAAGAGAAGATAGAACATCAACTGATAATAAGCGGCTATTTGCACGCATATTAGATGAGCCTTACTCTCATAGGTATAAGGTTATTACCTTATCTAGTATTATTAAACGCCTTATTCCAATAAAGAGCTAGGGGTTATAGAGCAAGCTCTATGGTCAGATATTATTATTTCTAATTCTACAAAGGAAGTTACACTTGCGTTAGCTGCAAGGGAGGCTTCTACAAGTGCACGGGTAGGAGTATCATGTTAGTGTAAGGGGGACTGCGATACAAAGTAGTGTAGGTGCTATAAGGAGGGCAAACAGTGTAGCATACACTGCCATAGAGATGAGTATAACTGTAGTAACTTATTAGGTCTATCAATTCGGACAGAAATGGCTCTAGTTGAGAGACCAAGGAGGAAGCGGGCTAGAGCCAATACAGATGGAAACACGGTTTAGATCAATATAATATTTCCAGCTTTACTCACTACTCCTACGATTCGCGAGTGGCCTGGGTGGATCCGACCATTCGCGAATGGCCTGGGCTATTCACGAACACGGATATTCGTGGGTGGCCCAGGCCATTCGCGAGTGGCCCGGAACATATGCGAAGGATCGAGGGTGGTTTCTGTTTGTTTAAACATAAGTTGTTTTAAGCGACAAGTCAGCTGCGTAGTATACAGAGACGCATGATCACTTTTGGTGAAGAAAAACAACTTCTATATTGCTTAATACCTTCAATCTTGTCGTAGTTGTGTGTCCTTTGTCAAAGCTTTAAAGCGTCACATGTTGAGTACTGCTAATAATCTGCGGGCTGGATATATATCCTTCACCTAGGTATCTTCCCACAGGCACGGTAAAGTCTTATTGTTGCGTGCCTCTATGTAATCCCAATTTTGCGCAATCTGGTCGTCCAGTGATTCACATTGAGAGGCCCTGTCAACAGAGTACATGACTTGCAATACTTGTCTTCCTGTCTTAATGATCTTCCAACATGATGCTAGTAGTTTTGATTCGTCTCTCACTTATCTACCTAAGAAGGCCGTCATTACCGCCCATTGCCTTAGATGCATCACCAACAACCAGGTTCTCATAACCGACCATGTAGGTCATAGGCGAGGCCATAAATCTGTCACAATCTGCACTTAGCGCTGCCGCATACTCTTTGCTGTTGTAAAACGCGAGCCAATCGTCCCAGGTGCGGACCCATAGTTGCGCACAGCCATCATATTCAAGGATATTCTCTCCAAGACTTGCAGCTCGCGTTTTCATTTCTGGAGTCTGGTGATGCTGTGTAGACGTTAGTACGACACTGAGAATTGGAGTTTTTAAAGCCTATTTCGCGCAAATATCCAGGTACAGATACGTAGCAAGGATTAAGGGACACGTACTTGAGCATATCGAACAATGTGGTTTTTAAAGGCTTGCGTTGCGACGGCTAAGTCTCCGTGGACAGTCTGCCAATGGCCGAAGAAGGTATCGTAGTCGATGGAATCAATCTTTTTGAAAAATACGGATACTTTGATGCATGGCTGGAAATTTGGCTCCGACTCGTAGCTGAGCTTGGCATTGGCAAACTGATGGTCAATCTTCTGCCACGGCATATTTGTGGCCTGATTGTGGAACTGAAATAGGAGATTTGTTGAAAGGGACCAGGTTGTCCAAAACGGAGGATATCCTTTGTATTTGGGAGATCAAGAGCGGAAGATTCAAGTAAGTCTGTTGTAGAAAGCCTCAGGACACACGTCTTGGTGGTTATATAAACTTCATACATTTAGGACTAAGGAGTAATAACCCATGGCAGATATCTATTTCCCCGCACTCAGCCTCGCACTAGAATGTAAGCCAAAGTTGAACATGTGGAGTTATGCACTTGGCGTACTTAGTTGATGAAAAGCAATAAACTTAGGGGCCGCCACGGGTAGCATATTACTCATGGTTGGCATGACTCAGTTCCCCATGTGCCTCGTCGGGAAGCTTCGCTCCCAGCGGGCGAAGTCATGACAAGCCACAACGCGATACATAAATGTTCCCTATATGATTGATATAAATCACGTCTATACTAAAATATATCAAGTGTAGTTAAAAAGTAGTGACTTGAAGTTCTAAATATTCTACAAAATACGTCTGTTTTTTTTTCTCTTATTCATTCAACATACCAAAATACGCTAAGATGGCTGGTGTTGCACTGATTACTGGAGGAGGTAAAGCAGCCCATCAATACTGTATAGACTAGTCATGGCTGACACCATCGTAGCATCCGGAATGGGACTTGCAGTTGCAACATCTCTTTCAAAGAAAGGCTGGACGGTCAACATCGCCGATTTGAATGTGCAAAGAGGCGAGGAGGCAGCAGCGGAACTATCGGGCTCCTTCTTCGAGACGGACGTCAACAACTACGCATCACTCTCGAACACATTTGATCAGGTGTTCAAAAAATACAAGAAACTAAACTTCGTCTTTGCAAATGCTGGCGTTGGAGAGCGAAAGAATTTCTATGCCGAAACAGATGCCATCTCATGTCCACCAACAGAGCTAGATTTCATCATCGACATAGATCTCAAGTCCGTCATCAATTCCGCCTACCTTGCACAGCATTACTTCCGTATGAATCCTAAGGGAGAAAGAGCCTGTCTCGTTTTGAACTCTAGCATTGCGGGCATATACCCTGTTCGGTTCTGCCCTATATATACCGCTGCGAAACACGGCGTCGTCGGATTTGCTAGAGCCATCTCTCGCCACTTCTATGATAATGACAGCATTAGAGTGAACACCCTGTGCCCCGGGAACGTCAGGACTAACCTGTTTGAGAAGAATGAATGGGATGCTTTCGACAATAAATGGATTGAGTTGTCTCAGATTGTAAAGGTCGTGGAATTGATGCTTTTTGATGAGAAGATGCAGGGACAAGTTATAGAAGCTGCGCCAGAAAATCACTATGTGGTTGCGCCGCTGGCGTACAATGATTCCAATGTCAAACGTACGCTTGATGGAACCGTTGTGGATTCTATTGGGAAATAGGTTGTGGACGATATATCAAAGTAGTGCTATAGGATAAGTCATCGAAAGCAAATTTATTACATCTCAAATAATACGCAATCTTTTCAATATTTTGGACGTGTCGGGAACAGAATCAAGCTTCGATATTGTTTGGCCCGGTTTACCATAAGCTCTGCAATAAAGTTTAGTGTAATAAACTTAGCTACATATGTATGTGCAATTCTACATTGAGGTTGCCGTAAATGTAATAAATCACGGGAAATAAGAGACGTCCAAAGCCCTTTGGTATTATCGCGACTTGGCTCCGCCAGCTAGGCCGCCATGATACTCCGCTAGAATAACGGTACAAATTTGTAACACACGACTATACCCGAATCCAAAGATACATGTAGGATATAGAAAAGAGGCCGTTGACAGACTGCACTATTGCAGGGCGTGGCTGGATTATGGCAACGGAACATGAATTCCGCCTGTGAATGGCACTAAGATAAGCGGCATATCGTTCGAGATGTTGGTAGTGCTAAGATCCACAAAATTGAACCCGTTGCCGAGTACTCCCCGTTACCCATGCTGCAGTACTTTGATGAGATGGTATTGCATCGTAGTTGTCCAAGTACTTTCACACATTCCCGATACGCCACTGTGGCAATGCACTAGCAGTCTTGGATCCCAGCTCGCATGCTGCCGTAGAAATCTAGCTTTATAGAGGGGTAGACTGCGGGGTATTATTCTAAAGGCCAATTCTGTCTTCTATTCTCCTCCTTCATTTCTTCATATTGCAGCATTTTTAATGTTGTGCTTCCTAGTTTTCGGAAACATCACCTAACCCCCTCTAATGTCGTAATATACACAAAACAATAGCAACCACAATGGCCACCAATGCCAACGAATCCGGCGGTATATCCGACATCTACCACGGCCCACCCTCAAATAGCACCCTCACTTATGGAGAAACACATAGAGTATCGCCACTGCCACTGTCTCTTTATAGACAAGGGAAGAGGGCACCCAGGGCATGCACGGCTTGCCGGGCGAGGAAAGTCAGGTGCAATATTGTACCCCACGGCGCACCCTGTGCGAATTGCAGCCATTTTGGAATGGCATGCATTGAACTTAAGAAGAAGACGGCAGGGCGAAGGTAAGAGCAAGACCCATTTTGACGCATAGAATATACGACAGAATGAACACTGATGATGACATTTGTATAGACCGGCGTCTAAAAAAACCGAGGCAGGTTCACCTGATTCTACAGCAGGGGAGCAAGAAGAAACTAGAGACATCGCCAGTACAGAAATTGTTGGCAGCAATAACGAAATGCAAGAAGGCGTGGTTGAAGAGCTTTCCCCCCCGCCTTCGATCCAGTCAGACCTTTTCACAAGGACAGATTTTACATCTGATGAGGGTTACTTGAGCCCTTCCCTCTCTGGAATTTTTACCGCCTTTCCGTGTAACCTAAGTTCCTCCGATCTGTCGTATTTGCATACGCATGATGCCTTTACGTTACCCAGCGCAGCCATGCAATCGGAGCTGCTAAAAGCGTACGCCGACTTCGTCCACAGTCAGATGCCTATACTTGACATGGAAGAATTCTTGTTGATAGTAAATTATATGAACGACAAGCCGGACGAACAGAGAACTGATAGTGGTGCGTTCGAAAACTATGGCGGAAAACAGATTAGTTTTTTGTTGTTCCAGGCAGTTTTGTATGCTGGACTTGGCTATTTGAGCACAAAAGCTTTGAAAGAAGCAGGCTTTCGAAGTCGCTCCTCCGCCCAGACAATATTATTCAACCGAGTGACTGTAAGTAAGAACCCTGTAGACTATGTTTCATATCAATAACGGATCATCTACCTAACAAGCCTGACAGCTTCTCTACTCTTTCAACACATGCGACGACCGTCTATCTGTGATCCAATCACTGCTACTCATGACCCTATGCGACTCCACCAGCGAAGCACGACACTGGTTAAGTCTCGCCACTTCATTTTCACAAAGTCTAGGACTGAATTGCGATGCCTCATCACCAACCCTACCATTGCGAAGGAAACATCTCCACCGGAGGATTTGGTGGACAGCCTTCCTCCGAGATCGAATCTTAGCTCTAAGGTTGAACGACGACTCCTGGAGAACTTTCATAATCAAGCTAGAAGACTGTCGCATTGACATGCTGAGCCTGGAGGACTTTGACCTGGATGAGAACAGATTAAATCATGAGACCGTTAGCGCCGTCAAAATAAAGACCGATGCCGCACTATGCGTGGAGAGGGTGATGCTTTGCTGGCATGGTAACGACTATCCCGTGTCTAACTTTTTGCGGGTAGACCCACGACCAACAACTGCATCTCAACCGATTTTTTGTTCTTCGCTCGACGAATGGCAGTTCCCACGACGAGGGCATTCAGCTTCTACTACAACGTCAACACCTCAGTCTGTTACGGATATTTCCACGCCAGACTTCGATCACGTCATAGATATCGAAACTCAACCTAGTTCTGAATCCGATGTAGACAGGGAATATGTGGATTTCATTGAATATTTGGAAGTAGGATTAGATAAGTAATAGCGAGGAATATCAGCATAAAAAGGTGGATTTTTCCTGCTAAACGGTTCGAAGGGAATACAAGCAATATATGCCCCTTACTGGGACAATGACAATGAGTTTAAAAATCAATGTTCGGTATAGATAACGTATTTCACGTACGAGTGGGCCACACGGACGAGTGGGCCACAAAAACACCAAAACGCGTCAACTAGATTACCGTTAACAATGCCACAACCAACACAAGCC